>CALNHX010001396.1:0-229229 GCA_940337035.1 Agriotes lineatus
ATATGATCATTGGCCGATGTGAACTAGACCCCATTAATGGACGAGTCTGTTTAATGGTAGAGCGAGCGTAGCCTAGCGATAAAGAGGACGAGTCAAATAAGGTCTGATTATGTACGAGATGTATACAAAATTGTACATTCGACTGAACTGCAGAAGATTTAATTTTATCTACAGTAACATTTATATTAGATACATTAGAAAATTCAAGTTGCTATTGATAGTTTCAAAGTGTGCTTCTTCTAAGTTATTTAATTGCTTTATCAATATCAAGACTAACTACCTATTCATTAAAGAAGAATTTTTTAAAATTATTTGTAGAGTATAATCTCCTTTCCTGATTTGAATAAAATGGCATTTATTATTGATAATAAACATTGGGCATTGACAGGCAGGCGGCCGTTTTATTTTACTTTATGGACTGAAGTGGCACTTTATGGACGTTAAATAATACTATAATGAAGTGTTTACAGACAGTCGAACATAAAGCTTAATTAAGTTAAAACCATCAAAAACGGGAAAGTCGATAGTTCTTGAAAAAATCGACGTTTGAAGGAAGTAGAGGAAATAGTAACAGAAGATGAAACCTGGACTCATTATTGGGGTCCTGAGATCAAACGGAAATCAATGCAGTGGGTTTATAAGGGTTCGCCGTCGCCTCAAAAAAAACGTCAAGCGAAAGTGTCTACAGGCAAGCTTATGGCGTTCTTGAACCATCGGGGAATTATTTAAATTGATTGCATCAAAAAAGATAAAAAAATCACCGCAAGTGCCTATTACTCGTATATAGCACTTCAGAAACTACATCGTGCTTTACAGAAGAGTAAACATTTGTTTGAAAGAGGTTCTGATTCTTCACGAGTGCACAACCCAATATGCCCCCCTACGACTATTATTTATTCAGAAATTTAACCTGCAACATGCATCGTTTCACCGAACGTAACTGGTATCGTGGGGTATAATGGCAATCAGCTGCAAAGCTGAGAGAAAGGGAGAACAAAATAGTAATAATAATAATATTGTCACCGACATCACCCTCTTATGCAAAATAAAACCGTCCCTTTCCGAATTTTCTAGTATCACTTTCGCTATTATCACCGCAGTTAATAGCAGACCGCTCAAATTCATTTTCGCTTAGATAGCGAGGCACACTGATAGGGAAAACCAACGACAAGAGGAAAAAGGCAACGTAACTGGTATGGTACGGTTGTTGGACACCCCAAAGCATTTTTAAAAGACTTTTTACATTGGTATGTGGTCCTATCTAAATTAGTAAAATATCTGAAAGAAGTTGTAATTAAATTATAAATACTTACATAATTTTTATAATAATAAAGGTGTTGGGGTGTCGCAACACCCCACGATATCAGTTGAGAGTTGAAGAAAAACCTGCGATGTCGTCGGTTTTCTTCTGGCGTAGAACTTCAGCGGGTTGTCAGCGCAGTTTTTATGAAGAGAAAAATTTCGATTTTGAAAAAAACAGTTAGCTGCTGAAGGCCTAACTGCCGCCCCCTAAGCCCTACCGTTCGGGTGGCGTGTAGCCCGTGCACCCTCACTTAAGACAGCCCTGGTTCCTGCAACTGATGAACCAGGTAAAGTAGAAATCTTGAAATTGTCAGAATCTTCAGAAAATAATTGCATGAATTATTTTAAATCAAAGCAAAATTGTGTTATTTTAAATAATTATACCTTAACAAGTTGCAGGAAACACAAATCAGATGTTAATAATTTATTGCTTTTGAGAGGGAACTAGTTAAGGTGAATGCTACGAAAATAAAATTGCCAGTTCCATTGAAGAAAATAAAACTATTTCTGATTTTTTGTTAAAATGGTTTACGTCGTTATTTGATAATACCGATGGGGCCACAATTATATATAACAGCAATAAGATAACATGAACAAGAAGATACCACGTATTGCTCGAGTAAGAAAGAGATAAACATTGTAGCAAATTTTCGCGAAGGCTTGACTCTTAATTTAATTATGACATTTGTCAACTAAACATGCCTACTAATATAATTTTTTGTATGGCCATCTCTTTCTTACTCAAGCATTCTATTTTGTTGTTCATATTATGTCATTGCTGTTATATATAATTATGGCCCCATCAGTATAATAGTATATTATGATACAACTGTAGAAGCAAGCCTTTAAATGACGTGCGACGAGTTTTAAAGCACGACGCGAAAGCGGAGTGCTTTTAACGGCGCTAGTGCTTTAAAGGCACTTATACACGCGTATCATACGCTATTTTTTACTACAGCATTTGTTGTTTACGTTGCTATGTAGATACGGCGTTTTCGAAAATTGTCCTGTATAAAATGGATCAGTTTGAAAAAAGCATTCCACGGGAAATTCAAAAACTGGCCGAAAAAGCGGAATTAAGATTGATTCCGGAAAAATCAAGTGATGCCTATTGTAAAGAATTTGAAAAACTGCTTATGTAGATGGAAAATAAAAATTCGAAAAGTGTAAATAAATCATTGATGCTTGCCTACACGATGGAAATGATTGATTACAATTCTAATTATTTGTTTTTCATATTTTATATTTTATGACAGTCTAGTGTGTATAAATCGTCTACTTTATGGTGTATACATTCAAAATTACAAGCAATGTTGAGACTCAGAAAGGGAGTGGATCCGGCATCTTTTCACAAGCTGCATGCGTTTATGAAGGCGGTAAATAAAGGTTATCAAGCTAAAAACTTTTTCGTTTTTACGGAGGAAAAGCTTCGTAGATTTTTCGTTTAAGCTCCTGATGACATTTTCTTATTTTTAAAGGTACTGATATAAAGTACGTTTTTTTTCTATAATAACTGTCAAAGTGTTACAATGTTGGTAGATATGTGATTAAAACGCTAGAAAATTTTTATACCTCGTGTTGGTAGAACATTTACAAAATTATGGTTATGTGTCAATTTTGAATATCAAAGTTTCTTAATTTGAACTCTTGACAAATTTCTTTTTTTAACATGGAATCATCATCATCATCATCAATAAAATCGGATAAAAAAAGAAAACCAAGAAATACTTTAAATGCAAAAATGAAGCAAGCGATATTAAATTATGACATATCTGTCAAAATGACAATAATTTTTTTAGTGGAAGAAAAGAACTAAAAATCTATGTACCAACATTATTAAAACTAGGGACCCTGTAGGAATGCAACTTATCCCCTAGAAAGTTGACCTTGAAAATTATTATAGAAAAAAAATGTACTATACGATAGTTTTGACAGATTAGTGACAGTTACTTCATTTTTCAGGTTGTCGCAATTTGTGGTGTTTTTGGTTCATGCAGAAGATACGAAATGTGTGATTTACGCATGTCTGATATTAAAAACGAAGGTTCTGCTTTAATCATTAACATTCGTCCATCGAAAACTGAGAAAGGTCGAAAATTTGCTATCATTGACGATTCTGATATAGTGTATGTTAAATTGTTTTATCTTCATCCGTATTGTTATAGCCTCTTAACCAAATTAATTTTAGTATCGTTAAGAGCTTCATTACCGCACTGAGTGCGGTAATGGATATTACCGCACTCAGTGCGGTAATGGATAGATATTACCGCACTCAGTGCGGTAATGAATATTACCGCACTCTTTTTATATTCAAAAATACATTGAACCAGAGTTTATTGATGAAGATAAAATATTGAACAATACACGTTTGCTTATGGCACACAACGAAACTCGTTCGATTGCCGCAAAACTCGGCTCACCGCCTCGTTTTGGCAATCAAACTCGTTTCGTTGAGATGCTCATAATCAAACTTGTATCGTTAATATCTATAACAAATACCTACCTTTCTCTACGTCCCAAAAATGTAGCTACAGAAAGGGTTTTTTGATGTACGCTAATGGGAAGTGCATCAAGCAAGTTGTTGGGATTAACACCTTTGGCAGATGCCCTTCTCTTGCAGCACATTTTTTTAAATTTCCGGACTCTGAGAGATACACCGGCCATGCTTTCAGGCGGACATCTGCAACAATTATGGCAAATGGAGGGATGAGTGTAGATGAGGTTAAGCGTCAAGTAGGTTGGAGATCTTCCGAGATCTTCGACGGTTGCTGCTAGTTACATTGAAGAATCTATCGTGAACAGATTGAAAGTTTCGATGTGCATTGCTGGAGTTGTTAATGGGACGACTACTACGTCATCGTTGTTAGTTAATACCGGTGATCCGGCGATAACCAAAGCAAGTAATAACGAGCTGGAAACTGCTGGAATCCGCATATCAAATAATAACAATTGTACATTTAACGTTTATTTAAAATAAAACTGATACTGTTTGTTATATAAAAAAAATATCTTACTTATTACATGTGTAAATTACAAACACAACTTTATTTAAAAATGATGACGTCATTGTTTCTATAGCAACTTTAAAGCACTCCAGTGTTTTAATGTTGAGATTTCACACGCTTTTTAGTTTTTTAAACAGGTATTATGATGCAAGTGTAATAAAAAATAAATATTTTTAGGTTGATAAACAGCAATATTCATAAATGTCGTTTCCTTTACCAATTGTACAGGGTTATTCATTATAAATTACCCACCCCTTATCGTTATTACTGCCTATAGAAAAAAAAGTTTTAAATAAAAGTTATGTGGTTCTGACTGATTTTTTTAAAAATGCTATCAAAAGTACAGTAGCGTGTAGATTTTAGGGGATATAAAAAAATAATATATTTTTTAAATGGGATACCCTGTATATTATTAAATTTTTGGAATGATCTTTTTTTCCTGATTTCAAAAATATACCATATCTTACCTTTATCTTATACAGTTTTTGAGTTATTAAACGTTGGATATCTTAGTTAAACTAGTTACTGTAAATATGGAAAAGTTAACATTATTGAAGTAAGCTATGAAAATAACAAGTATTCTGTTTGATAAGTGACATTTTTTTAATGAAATAATCAAAATGGTTTACAGTGAGGAAGAAAAAGTCCAAATACAGGGTCGGGCAGAATGACGTATCCATTTTCAAAGTTAATTCATTTCATAATATGTATAATGCGATCGATATAAATTCAAATTAAGTCGCCATGCTTTCGCGATAAATGGAAATTTAAGAAAGTTGTCAAAGTGTTTGCGAGAAATGTCAGTTTGCTGTGAATATAGAGCATTGGTCAAATATTCAACGTTCTTTTGCGGTTGAAGGTTATTTTAAAAATAACAATTCTGTTGTAACCACCCAGCGTTTATTTCGTCGTTACTTTTATTTAAATCCACGAGATGCAGTTCCTAGTCGAATAACAATTGTGGGTACATAAGTTTCGCACTACTGCCTCATGTGCCAAAGAAAAAGCAAAAGGAACAAACTGGTTCTGTACGCATACTTGAAATTGCTAAAAGGGTAAGAGCAGCTTCAAGAGTGCCAGCAGCGAGAAGGAGGTCACTTGACTGATGTAATGTTTAAAAACTAACATTTCCGTGTTTCCTGAAGAACCTTTTGTTTGATTTTTGAATAAAAATTTAGCCGTTAACAAAAACAACTCAATTTAAAATGGATACTTCATTCTGCAGGACCTTGTCTTTACTTGTTATATACAAAATAACAAAAATAATTCAAAAACGGTATAAGGTTGGGGTAACATATGGTATATTTTTTAAATCAGGGAAATAGGGTCCCGAGTGGTGTAGCTTGAACAAGCGTCCACGTTCAATGAGCAGAGTTAAGCAACGCTGTCTCTGGTCAGAACTTGGATGGGAGTTCCACGGCTGCATCTCTCGGCGCCTCGTGGTACGGCTATCACCGAAAAAAGTTGGTCCCGGCGGTCATACAACATCATGACAGTCGTTAGTGGGGTTGGAAGTCCTCATAACTGCACAGTGACGCCTATAATTGGCCTAACGGCTGTTGGCTGAGTGCGAATTAAATAAATAAATAAATAAATAAAAAAGATCATTCCAAAAATTTAATAATATACAGGGTATCCCATTTTAAAAAAATGTATAATTTTTTCGTATCCCCTGAAATCTACAAGCTACTGTACTTTTGATAGCATTTTAACAAAATTCAGTCATAATAACACAACTTTTAAATTAAAAACTTTTTTTCTATATGGAAAAATAACGATGATAAGGAGTGAATAATTTATAATGAATAACCCTGTACCCTGAACCTCAGGTGTTTAGGTTTTGAAACTTCCCATTCCATATAGCAAATTGGATAGACTCACGCTGGACCACTGGAAATTTAAACACAAATTAAAAAGTATCTTAGATTAAGTTGTACATTACTTATATATTTTAATGTAACACATAGGGCCGGTTGCAGAAAGCAATGTTATGTCTGGTGTTAGCTAACATCGCGTCAAAGTGAACAAAAACGAATCAAATCTCAAATGCTTATGGTAACTAAAAATTAGTAAACAAAATTTGATGCGATTTTGTTCACTTTGACGCGACGTTAGCTAACACCAGACTTAACATTGCTTTTTGCAACCGGCCCTTAGTTTTTTCTAATTTGCACAATTAATAACTGAGCCTGAGTTGAGCCTTTTGAATCACTTATAAATAATGCGAATAATTATTTTCGAAACGTCAGAATAAGTATTTCATTGTCAAAACATGCTGAGAAGACTCAACGCTGTAGAGTTATAAAATAAACCAAACAAAGCATTTCTCTACTTCACACGTTGCTCTGCTACACCTTATTTGTTGGTTTTTCGTTGTGAATGAATGTAATTCGCATTACTAAGCGTTTCCTCTTACTGAAACATTACTGGAAACATTAAAATATTTTTACCTATTTTGTATACCGTGTGTCCACAGGAGTACGCACCATAGAGATAAGATATTGCTAATAGAATATAAATATCAACCAGTGCTATGACCACCGTCCCTTTTCTTGTACTATTTGTAACAATATTGTTTCTTAGAGTGGCGAGTCAGAAGCCAGAAAACAACATTTTAGCGTGCCGGCGATCACAGCATTAGCCGATCTTTCTATTCTATTTGGTTATTCCTATGGTGCGTCCTTCTGTGGACACACGGTATAATTTTAAACGTTCTTCAACCGCTATTCAATCCAACAATTTTTTTAAAGATGTTGGAAATATTTTCTTCTGTAACTTTTTATTTACAATTCAATTTTAAAAATGCAAAAATTATTTTTATTGTTATAAGGCCATCTATGTGATGTGCTATTTTGTATCTATGTTAATGTGTCATGATCTTAAATAATGTTTTATAATTTTTTACTTGGAATATGTATAATCTTTCACCCTCTTCTCCCTCACCAACAGAAACAAGTAATGTTAAGTAAATACGTAAAGCAATTGCTAAACAGGGCCGTAACTAGGTATAGGCTAAGTAGGCCCCCGCCTACAGGCGCAAGCAGCAAGGGTGCCAAAATGGCACTGAAAAAAATATTTTTTTTTCGTGCTAATAAGAGAAAACAAATAAAATTCATTTGTAATATTAACAATTTTAGCCTAAAAAATGCAAATTGTGCCCAATCTGGTCGATACATTACATTGCTTTGTGCAATTTGCAAAGGGAACGTTATATTATATGTCTACCAGATTGTAACGCGTCTGTTTTACAATTCTCCCCTATATCAATCAGCCCACCGCATTGGAGGTCTTATTCTAACTATTTTTTTTATTGTTAAAACTGACTGTAATACAGCAATGATGACAAACTAACTTAAATTTTAAACAACTGTTGGAACGGCTTCACTGATTGATTGCACATATTACATATTACTGCTTTGGGCTCATCGCTGCTACAATCGCCCATTGCAAGCATCAATAGAACACCACAGACCGATTTTGAGAGTTTACTTGTTCCACTACTATAGCATTTTTCGCTACAATCACTTACTCCCTAGAATTTCTCTAATTTAAGACACTTCTGTAACTGTACATGATGGCGGCTTTTATTAAAAGAAGATTATGGAAACCGACCTGATGCAAAGCTCATACTAGGTGCCGACAGAAAAAGAATCACGTTGTAAATATATTAATTACTACAAGACAATGTGGCTGCGAGTACAGAATCTTATTCTACGTTCATATAGTACTACGTACTACGTAATTATTTGTTCATATTGTATTATTATAACATATTGAAATGTCTTTTGAGTTTTTGAGGGCACCACATATGTGGTCTTATTCCAATTAAAATAATTTTTTAATTTTTAAAATTGAGTTGTACATAAAAAAGTTACCAAAAAAACTATTTCAACGTCTTTAATACAGAAAGCGCGCTGCAAGAAACTTTTGTCAACATCTGCCAGTGAAAGTGCATTTTTCTACTTGGTTTTTAATGTTGAAAGCACTTGTTTCCCGTATATGTGCTGCAAAATGTAAAAGTGTGTTGCAAAGTATTTTGCCGCACACTTTTAGGCACTTTCAGCACAGTTTTTTTTTTGACATTCCACTATATATTGAACTGGTTTGCCAATAACCATCACAATGAGCCTTAAATATGTTAAATACCTTTAGGTATAGTGATATTAATCTGTCTATGAATTATATTTTTATTTTATCAAATTAAAAAATTGCCCTGTTTATGTTCCTTTATCTAGATTGCTTATTTCTGAAATTTTATGTTTTAATTTTAAATATCATTCCCATAAGTCAAAATATCTTATGTCAAGTATATGTCAAACAGATTTGAAATTTAAATGACAAATACAATATCGTTTTACTAGTACACAACAATATTAAAAACAGTAAGTAATTCTTTAATAACTAATTCACCTTTTTAGTCTTTATTTCCTTTTCTAGTAATTATATTACTACTCAAGATCACCCACATTTCACTTGGTTTCAACAATGTTCTGCATGTCAACCAACCTGCTCCTCTTCGCCTACTAGTCCAATCTTTCAAGCACCTTCCCGCAATGAAAGGCCCCACTGACAGACAAGAAGTCCCAACTGTCCAGAATCAGCAACACAAACCTTCCCCACAGTATGCAACCAAACAGACCAAATCTGCAGCTACCTACTTCCAATACTGCATCTGCCACCTTCCTGGAACATGCCTCCTTAACTAATGGTCCTCCTCTGCAACTCTTCCTTAGCACCAAACAGCCCGACGCAATCCAATTCGATTAATATAGGATGTCAAATGTAATTCTCCAATAAACTTGACTTAGTATTTTACTCCAGTTATTCATATTTGTAGATTAATTCTGCTTGCCATTAGTTTGTTTACCACATACTTGTAATCTTCCTTAGTTTTTATGTCTTTAATTATTCTTCCCGGTTTAGATTTCCTTTTTTAACTTCACCACGCCAATTTAGTATATTACCCTTTTTATCATCCAAACATTTCTCACTAAAATTAGGGTTTATTTTAATATTTTAATTACACCAAATTATTTCAGATACATTTTTCAAAATTTGTTATTTCTAATCATCGAAATAAAGTGTTTAACGATATCATTTGTCTATACTTTTTACACTCTATTTCATAATATACATACATACTATTTTTATAATTTATTACAATAAGTATTTTTCATTCCCTTCAAACCTTAATTTTTAAAATATTAGATTATTTTTTAATCCATCTGCCTTTCAAACGGCTATACTCCACTGAGTTACAAATTCTCTTTTACTTTCTACTTGCATAATAATTATTCACATTCCCAATTCATATTTGAATAGATCTTGATTATTTTCAACCATTGTACTCCCTTAATCCTTTCTAAAATTGATTTTAATACCCCTGTGTATATCATTACAATATATTATGAAAATTAATATAAAACGTCAAATTGTTTTAAAATTTTAAATTATGATTTTCGCGTTTTTAAGCTTCCATAGGTTGCAGGAGTACACAAAATAGTGTGTATGACTCGTGTTGAAAGACCTTTGTCGATCTTAAACAATTGCAGCCTTCGACTACGTTTCAGGCGGCAACTGTCGTTTTCGTTCGACAAAGGTGTCCTTTCAACACTTGTTATACAAATAACTATTGCTAGATCGAATTATGGTTGAAAAGTCTTCAAAATTATCAGTAATAATAGGACGAAAGGTCAAAATATTGCCGACAATAATTTTTGCGATTCAGATACAAGTTTCTGTGGCGACGAAAATAACGACGAGTGCTTGCTTTTCTAAAGCAATAGAAACGAGACAATCTGAAGAGCAAAAACTGTCTGCAATATTTTGACCTACAGTCCTATTCGTCTTGACAATTTAACTTTTAAATTATGAACATGTCAATAAAAATACTCCTAACACTAAAATTATAAATGCATAAAACTAGTGGTCTTTGAATTGTACCCATAGTAACCGATCCTAGCAACACTTTTACAAACAAACAAACGAAACTTTTCTAAAACCAAATACCAAGTTATTTTTCATTAAAAAATTGTCGCTGAAATAAAACTCGTCGAAATATTGCCATTAAAATAATCGTTCGATTCGCAGTTTATTTTTAAGTTGAAGAATGCCATTTGTTGACAATGACAACAGTTAAATTGTCTACAAAATAAGTAAAAGTAGTTTAATGCTGCTGATAACACTGGAACACTTACCTAATAATGCGAATTATATGAATTTGGAAATCTAAAAAAACATTGCAGCCAGTGGGGTTCGTATTCGCGTTAACTGATAAATACATATGCTTATCATTGCATTATAAATAAAGTAGTGGCGTTCCGATTTTCGGCGAAATGGTGACACAGATACGCAGGTACACCACATGTTTATATATAGGAATTTAAATGTTCTACCGACTACATAATATGTACTGTGTACTTCCCTCGTCTGAAAGAGGAAAGAAGTACGTATTGTAATCGCGAAAAATCACCTTTCAATATTTCTTCAGATATTCACGTTTCAAGGTCCTTAGATGACGAAAAACAGGTTTTCTCAATTTCGTCTGTCTGTTGCCTGTACAACTCAAAAACTAATTGTCGGAGAAAGATGATATTTTGCATGCAGATGATATGCTTTCCTGGCATGAAACCGAGAAGATTTCGGTAAAATATATACAGGATGAACACCTTAAAAAATAAAATTCTTTCTATTTTTGCTTTAACTCGGGAACTATTACCTAAATGAAAGTAATATTTTGCACATAGCTCACGTTTTTATCCTTGAAGAAAAAGGAAATGTTTTGTACCCAACATAGGTGGGTACCTTAAAAAATATTTTTTGTTTATTTTTACTTTAAATTAGAAATAGATAAAAGTAATAATTTGCACATACCTCAGGCTTTACACTTGACGAAAATGGAACCCAACAGTTAGAGGGTAAATGTAAAGAGTCAAAAAGGGACACGAATAAGTGCGTCGCGCATCGCACATATTTTAGAGATCCTGGATGGTGCAGTAGAACAGGCGACTGTTCGAATCCCAGCACCGGTAATGTTTTATTTTATTTTAAAATTGACATATAATTCGCATTAGCAAGTGTTTTCTTTTGTTTCAGTATTATTAGGAACGTTAAGATACATTTTCCCCAAGTTTCCTTTCATTTTTAAAATTGTTTAGTGTTAAAAGTCCACTTGGAGGGAAGTGCTTAGTAAAGCCCTTTACAGATTTTTGTTATTAGAATTGTGTTTTATAATCTTGTTTTCTGTTCTTATTTCATTTGTGTTGCATTTTGTTATTTTATCATTTAGTTGTTTATTTTTAACATTTTTGTATTAAAAATGTTTGATTTATTTTTGAATACCTACCTGTTTGTTTTGAATACATTACATCATATATCCGGAGATAAATTTAGAAGTCATACAGTTACTTGAGTATTTTTTTGTCACATACATATATCGTTAGTGTACTGAGGGGCGCAAAAAGTTGGCTTGCCTACGATAAAAGTTTGCCTAGTTACGGCCCTGTTGCTAAATTTGTCAATGTGATAATTCAATTATTTTTAAATAAATATTTCAAAATATTGACTGAACATGAGGTAGGTAGCTTTTAGATAGGTCGATAAAATCACTATTATAATCGACTTAATTTATGTCCAAATGATTAGTTCCAAAATCTACACATTCCGCTTAAGACGCCTCTGTTTGTCTCATTGCCCTTCTGCCACTCCGCCCCTGTAAATATCATTAAAGAACTTAATTTTTAAAAATTGCAACTAGTTGTTACCAGAACAGAATTTCTGGCCCCTCCAATGCGATGTGGTGCAAGTGACAGACTCGGAGATTTAAAAGCAGGTGATCAACATCAGCAGAAAAGCTAACCGGGTCAAAGGAACTGAAAGCCGGGATAATCGAAAAAGTATTCGCAACAAGTACAATACAGCGACTTCCGTTCACATGAAAACATCAGCACCAGACGCGAAATTAAATAACTTGTTTAGTGCTTGGTCGGCACATCAGAGTTGTCGCGGCACTCACACATGTGCAATGCGTCATCGGAGGAGTCTGCAACATATGATTGACCATATGATACCGGCGATCGGGACGCCGCGAGCAAGGGATGAGCGCCGGCCCTTTAAACTTTAAATGGTCGCCGCCATACATCATTTACGCAACCCCTGACCCGCTAACTCCTTCCTGTGGCCCAGACGACTAATTATACTTTAAATTAGAACGAGCGCGTATAACGAGCGTTTTTTGGAAACGGGGGACCACCCGCAGGTCGGCGGATTCTCGTTACTTTCGCTTTTTAAACGTCGCTGCGCGCAATTACGTGCTGCCAATGAGACGAAGTTATAGCGAAGTAGCGTTATGAATGGCGGCAAAATTATGGACGAAGTGAGCGAGAAAACACTGGGGATTAAAGCCCTGAAAGCTCGAGCGGGAATCCTCGCGCGTGGTGGGGAGGAATCGCCGACTCCAGACTGGATTAGGAAATCCGAATCATTCCGCTCATTCCAAGCGACCGAAAGACATCGAGCTTTGGACTCGCGGCGAACGCGAGCTGCTGCGACCGATGAAGCACATTCCAAACTGACCGCAACCAAACGACTTAAGCACCTGTGATATGAAAACCAAGCAGTGAAGTGTATGTGTTCAACCTCTCAGCCAGAAGGGATTTGGCCGGTGCTCCGCGATTTGCAAATATGGACTTGAAGTTGCTCTGCTGCGAACGACCGGCTGCCGAAAACAGAGCTTACCCCGATAAAGTATTATTGTCGAATCGCGTGTTGGACAATCTATTGAAGAGTGAAGAGCAGTATGCGCTGCCCGCCGCTTTTCTCCGGAAACAGGCGGAGGTTTCTCCGCATATGCGCAAGATTGTGGCCGAGTGGATGATGGAGGTAAGATTTCCTCGGCCCGCTTTTACAAAATTTGCCCAAATCGCCCCCATCAGCCGGCCCACAGTTCAATGCCTCTAAAGTAAACACCAAATCACAGACATATCCACCTCCGTGTGCTCTGTTAATTAGTTCAGGACAAACAAATGTGTAGTTAATTGCCGAAGTAGCTTTGCGAGACCTTTAAATCCCAGACGTGCGACCACAATCCATTCATGAATGGAAACCTCAATTTGTAAACCTAGGAAACGACCAATCAGCCTTGCTGCACGCATCAACTAGATCAATTGCCAGACACTAGAAAAGGATACAAAATTTCGAAATAAGGTGGTAAGATCACTTATCAGCTGACTCGACTGCCAAAAACAAAATATTCCACCTGTTGACTAACTTCAACTACCACAGTTGCGCATTTGAGCCTCTCTTACTTCTAAATCATTTTTAAAAATCTATTTAGACAAGTTTTTTTAACACCATTGCATATAGTAGATGTGTATTACAGTGTTTCAGAATCGAACAAGTTATAGGTTCTAACATCAGTAACAGAAAGACCTTTAAATCTTTACGGCCAGAACTCCCAACACAATTATTATGAAGTAATTACTGTTTTAACTCAAGCAGCACCACAGATTTGTTTTTTAGACGCTGTGACACGAACATCGCACATTAAAACACTTGTTAGCAAATGTTTTCTTCGGGTTTAGTCAATTACACGTCGTTATGGTAGTACACATTTCAAAATCTGTGAAATTTTTCAAAATAACAGGTTTAGTAGCGTTGAACCTTTGAACAAAATTGGAATAAACTTCCCACTTTCCTGAAATTCTTAAATTCAGTCTTTATCTCGATGTTTAATCGGGTAAGGACGTATTTATATCTTCAAAAGGCCTTTAACTCGAATCCTGTTTTTTGAACCCGTTGGTATTAATGAATCTTTATCGTTTCATGTTCTTAATCAGATCTTTTTGAAAAAATACGAATTTTTTAACAGTTCCGAGTATGTTGCTCATACCAAAGCAGCAGATTTCAATCAAAGAAACTGCGAGTGTGATTAGATCGTGTCACGTATATAAAATTGTAGGATTTTTCATTTTAATCCAAATAATTTTCTCTGGAAATTGTTTTATAAAATGGAAATTTCGTTGAAAGGCCAAAAAGACAGCCTTTTAACTCGAATCCGGTTTGTAAAACTTGTTCACACGGTGTTAATGAATTTAATCAGATTTCTGTAGTTTTTGTTTAACATAGGCTGGCAGATTTCGAGCCTTTTGAAAAAGCGAGCAGCAAGTTTCAATCAAAGAAAACGAAAGTGTTTTTAGATCGTTTCACGTATATAAAATTGTACACTTTTCCATTTTAATCCAAATGTAGATTTTCCTGTGGTTCAGAAGGCGAAGGACTAAGCCTTTTAACTCGCATTCTGTTTTTTAAACTTGTTAGCACGGATTTAATGAATTTTCCTTATTTAATATTCGTAATCTGATTCTTGTTTATCATGGGTTACCAGTTTTAGAGCTTTTTAAAACAGGAGGGATGTAATAATTCTGCATGTGATCGATCATACGTATGTAGCAAATTTCAATTCAAAACCGAAACTGAAAGTTTTATTAGATTGTTTCACATTGCATTTTACGAATTTCCGTTTTTATCTAAATATAGATTTTCCTATAGAAAAACTGTTTTATTAACTGAAAATTTGGGTAAACGCCCCACATCTTCAAAAGACTAAACCAGCTTTTAATTCGAATCCTGTTTTTAAAAAGAGTGAATGAATTTTCGTTGTTTAATGTTCTTAATCCTATGTCTACTTTTTGTTGACAATAAGCTGTCAGTTTGAACTTTTTGCGTTTTTAACAATTCTTAACATGATCGATCATATGAAAGTCGCTAGTTTTAATCAAAAACCGAAAAAGAAAGTTTCATTAGATCATTTCACGCATATAAAATTGTAGAATTCCATTTTAATACAAATATAGATTTTCTTGTGGAAAAATGGTTTTATAAACTGAAAATTTGGTTTAAAAGGCAAAAGACTTAATCTTTCTAACCAGAATCTTGTTTTTTAACCTGTTAACGCTGCCTTAATGAATTTTCCTCATGAAATCTTCGTAATTAGATGTATGCAGTTTTTGTTTACCATAGGCCGGCAGTTTTGGAGCTTTTTGAAAAAGTACAATTTTTTTACAATTCTCAGTGTGATCCATCATACGAAAGTAGCAGGTTTCGATCAAACACCGAAAGGGAAAGTTTCATTGAATTGTTTTACGTTGCATTTTACGAATCCCCCTTTCTATCCAAATATAGATCTTTTTGCGGAAAAATTCTTTTATAAACTGAAAATTTGGTTCAAAAGGCAACATATTAATTAAGCCTTTTAACTCGAATCTCGTTTTTTAAACTTCTTAGCACAGTATTAATATTTTTCGTCTTTTAATGTTTGTAATCAGATGTCTATAGTTTGTTTTTATCATGTGCTGATAGTTTTAGAGCGTTAAAAACAGCAGTAACTTCATAACAATTTGAATATGCTCGATCATACGAAAGTAGCACGGTTCACTTAAAAACTGAAACTGAAAGTGTCATTAGATTGTTTCATGTTGCATTTTACGAATTTTCCTTTTTTCCCAATATGATCATCTGGAAAAAATGTTTTATAAACTGAAAATGTGGTTAAACACCCCCATATATTCAAAAGGAAAAAACTAAGCCGGCATTTAACTCGAATCCTGTTTTTTAAAACCTTTTAGTACCGTATTAATGATTTTTTCTTGTATAAAGTTCTTAATCGGATGTCTGTAGTTTTAGTTTATCATAGGTCGGCACTTTTAGACCTCTTTTAAGAGCAGGCATTTTTAACAATACTGCGTATGGTAGGTCACATACGAAAGCAGCAACTTTCAATGAAACCGAAACGGGAGATTGCTCAAAGTTTTATTTTTATTCAAATATAGATTTTCTTCTGAAAAAAATGTTTTATAAACTGAAAATTTGGTTCGAAAGGTAAAGTCAAGGTTTTGTGCAGTATTTTCCTGGTTTAATGTTCTTAATCAGATGTCCGTAGTTTTTGTTTAACATTTGCTGGCAGTTTGAGAGCTTTTTGAAAAGAGTATGATTGATCATACGAAAGTACTTAGCAAGTTTCAATCAAGAACTGAAACTGGAAGTTGCATTAGATTGTTTTACGCATATAAAATTGTATTTTAGGCATTCCGCTTATGCAAATATAGATTTGGTTCAAAAGGCAAAATACTAAGCCTTTTAACTAAAACGTTGTTTTTTTTAAACTGGTTACGACGGTATTAATGAATTTCCCTCGTTTAATGTCTTAGTTTTTTTAATATAGACGGGTAGTTTGAGCTTTTTAGAAAGCACGAACTTTATAATAATCCTAAATATGATCAATTATGCGAAAATCAGTTTCAATCAAAAACCGAAACTGCAAGTTTCATTCCATTGTTTCACGTTGCAGTTAGCGAATTCCCCCTTTTGTTCCAAATGTAAAGTTTTTTGTGGAAAAACTGTTATAAACTGAAAATTTGCTTCAAAAGGCAAACAATTTTAACTCGAATCCTGTTTTTTAAACATGTTAGCACATTATTAACGATTTTTTCTCGTTTCTTAATCGGTCTGTAGTTTTTATTTACCATAGGCTGGCAGTGTTCAGCTTTTTGAAAAAGCACGATTATCATAACAATTCTAAATATGATCGATCATACGAAAAGAGCACATTTCAATCAAAAACCGAAACGGAAAATTTAATTTGATTGTTTAGTTATAGAAATTCCATTTTTCATCAAAATATACATTTTATTGCGTGCAAATTATGTTATAATTTCAAATTTGCCTTAAATACTAAGCATTTTAACTTTTTTTTAAACCTGTTAGCATAGTGTTAATGCATTTTCTTCATTTAATGTTCCGCAATCCGATGTCTACACACCCTAGACAGTGGAAACAGTCCGATAAAACATATCATAATAGACCACTGCCAAAAAATGACATTCAGAGAACAACCCGATGTCTATAGTTGTTGTTTGTCTACCGTAGACTGGCAGTTTTACAGCTTTTTAAAAAAGCACAGATATGAGCGATCTTATTGAAGTGGCAAGTTGCAATCAAAAACCGAAACGGAAAGTTTCATTAGATTGTTTCACGCATATTAAAAAGTGCATTTTACGAATTTTGCTTGTTTTTAAATCTAGATTTCCTTTTAATTTTATCACAAATTGCCAAAAAAAATTGGTTAAACATTTGTCGTAAGTTTAACATTTTCTCTTAACCAAAACACGAAATATCACGCACATTAAGGCTCGTACATATGTTCAAACAGGAGAAACTCCAATTTTGCATTATTATGCTAGCAGTTTAGAAAATCTGTCGAATCTTGTACGAATTTAAAGTAATTTCAACCAACAATAATTTTTTATTGTGTTCCTTTCATGTTAGTTTCAAGTTTCCTTAACAAATAAACTTAATAAAAGCAAAATTCTTTTAGATATTCGTTTTCCCTCTTCCTAGATACTGAAGCATGTAATGTAAATACAAGAATCTTGCAATCCTTAAGTAGCCAGCTCTCGCTATCAATGGAATGCCAACAATAAATCAATGCAGCAGAAGTACATCCTGCATAACGAATTATATCACGGTATTATTATTCAAAAGGCAGAGATAAACGTTGCATGTACGTTACTTAAATATTTCTCCGGTGAAATCAGCTGACGAGCGCGAGAGCTTTAAATTGTTTAGTTAAAAGTGCGATTAGGCGCAAGTGTTGGTTTAAATGTCCGATAGGAAGCGGTTAAAGGGCATTTAAAAGGAGGTTTAAATGCATTAAATGCCCAAGTTCATTATTCTTTAATTTAATACTTACTATTCCAAGTATTCACATGCGAGCGGAAATTTACGCCTTATTAAGCAGATTATGTATACATCCTCGTTGTTCTCAGGTTTCTTAAATTCCACCATCAAGCAACTATAATCGCAATCAGGTGGTTGCTTAGGGGGGCTTTGAACTTCCAAAAGGGAAAAAATGCATTTGAGGCACTCATTAGGCGCGCTAGTAACAGTACCGAATGTTGATTGCAAATTGAGTCCCCTTGGGTGCCCCAACATTCCAGGGCCGTTGTCCTGCGCGGCCTTGACTGCTTACGATAGCAAAACGAGGCAAAAAGAAATTCGGGGACAGCAAAGGAGGTAGTAACAGTAACTGCAGATGCAAATATGGAAGAAGTGGGTGGTGGTTGAAGAGGAAGTAGACAGATATGGGCTGCTAGACGCGAACCAGACGTTGGCTCGTCCTTTCAATGTCAGAAACTGCAGCGTCCGAAAATAGGAAAACGATTCGGAGGTCGCCCCTTTAAACGCGTTATTGTTGGCTAAATTGCCGCGAATTGTTTGTACACATGGATTTTAAACGCAATTAATTCGGGTGCAGGCAACCAGAACTTTTTGAGGCTAACGAGCAGACAATACGCTGTTTTATAATGTCAGAAGGAAACCGCCAATTTTAGAGTTTCTGTGAGAATGTGCGAGGCGAACAGGTCACGTTTAAATGGAACATCCTTATTCAAGGCACAGTCAACTAGAGCTAGAGAATGGTTGTTTTAAATTTTTAAGAAAGTACTTAGAATTTTCTTTTTCTCCTTGCGGTTTTGTATTCCCAGCCCCTTTAATCCTACATTTCGGATCGGGAAATACAAAGAACGTTCCACTTTTGAAACGCAAGTAATAAACTTTTAAACCTCCGATAAACTCTGATTTCGACAGTTTCAGCTGCGGCTTGTTTTGATCACATCAGTTATGTTGGCATTTCCTGTAGCTCGTTGTAGTCTTGCAAATTAATAAGTTATTTCTGTTTTCGCCTTATCGCCGCCATGTAATGACTAATGTTTTTCAGAAAACCCTGTGCGTATATCTAAATAATTGATGCAAGCTTGTTTTGCCAGCAAAGCTGCAGTGAAAGTTCGTTATGTTTTTTTTTCTAAAATTCCTTTAATGGCGGAGGGGTGACTTTTTGAGGCATTTTCCAATGTGGAAAAAATTTAATACACATGTTCTAATGTGCCCCTTGGTGGGGTAGAATGGGATATAACTGGGGTACATGTGGAAATTATGGGTAAAGTACGTACAAAACTTTTACAACAAGTGAAAATATAATCTTTATTTTGCTTTCGCACTCTTTACTAATCAGTAGTTCAGATGATGATATGAAAACTAAGCACGCAATCTGAGTTAAAACAAACGATCCAACGACATCGCTCTTAGAAGTGAGAAAATAATAAGCAATTTTTCTTTAAAAATATTTTTTTATTGAGCTTGCATGGCTTGATTTGCTGAAAATTACCAAATCTTAGTCAACCACAATAGGGAATATGAAACCACTACCTTTCTTCCCACAAAATTCAATTCGAACTGGCCATCAGCAAGTTTTTCTTTATACAGTACCAATAGATAATCAATTTGCGAATGTAATGTGGATAAAATCTGAATTTTCCTTGCTAAGTTCACTAATACAATCTGACTAAACAGTCGTCATAAAGCACAAAATCATCCGCTACATCGCCCACTTACCAAATTTTAACAAATTTTTACAAAAACATGCATATTGACTGCAAAACTTTCATACGTTACAGTGTGAAAACTCTGCTTTCTGGTATAAAAATAAATACAGCAAATAAAGGCGTCAAAATTTAAAATGTCCCATTGTGCCCCATGTCCGAATGTGGCCCCTCTCCCCTATGCATTAATAGGATTCAATCAAAAACATTCGCCTGTTCCTTTATTCCTACTGCGATTCTTCTGTACAGCTTCGAGAGGAAAAATCCAGCATTTTTCACTAAACGCATTCCTATGTTTTATCTCAATAAATTATTAATTTACTTCCTGGAACTACTACAAATGGGCACTTCATTTGCGTCTTTACGATGTTCTTTCGTGGTAACACATACAAACGTGATTGGCAAAGCCACATTAAAAATTTTAATTGAACGTGACGAAAGAGGAATTTAAAGAACCTGATTTAAATAGCAAAATCTGATTTAATTAAATATAGGCATTTTGTGGCAACGAACTGCAAACTTTGACTTATTGTGCTACAGAAGCAGAAAGCAGAAACATACAGGACAATTTTCCCGAAAACAACTTTATAGCTAGGTACTTAGTGCGAAAAACACAATTTATATAGTCATTAATTCATCTGTGACCCTGCCATCACAGCTTGTGCTATAATTGGGTTGTCCAACTCGTGATTATGTAAAAAAAATCCGCGGGACATTCACTTTTGGTGAAGCTTCGTCACCTAACCAAAACCTCGTTTGTGGCAAAATCCAAACCAAAACTGGGCTTGAAACAGGCGCCTCCTAGTTTTCCTCATTTCGGTCGTGGCCTATATTATTGAATAAATAATGGATAAGATTAACATAGGGATTTGGGTAGCGGTTATTGCTCGAAATTTATGATTTGAATTTTAAATGTCCCGAAACTGGCGCTATCTGAGTAGATAAAGAAGATATTTAGGGCACTCCATTGCATAATGCACGTCCATGAGACAGTCTGAAGCAAACATACTGTAAATTGGTGTTTGCTCCTGGGAGACTGCAGCCGCGAATTATATAATTTGCCAAGGACCTTCAAGTGCAGATCCTCGTTTCGTGCATATTTTGATTATATGCAAATTACAGCTTGAGAAACGTGCATCGCGATCCCGCCGCCTCCTTTGATTTCAGATTTTTGCGGCCCCCGTCTGCCTTTATGCCATAAATTTTAAAATATGCAAATCCGCGAGCGGCGCGGCGCAAGGATGTCAATACCGAGCACCAGCACGCATGTGAACGCTCTTAGATTTTATTAATGAAATAATTCTGTACTTGCTCTTACTGAAGGTCGAACTTATCATGTCCAAACCACAGAATTTCCTGCCTTACATACAAATTTAGCTCGAGCTAGTGATTCCACTGACTGCGTTTCTGTTTTTGTTTCAGGTATGCGACGAGCAGAATTGTCAAGACGAAGTGTTTCCTATAGCTGTGAATTTTATGGACAGATTTCTAGCTGTGCGATCGATAAGCAAATCGCACTTACAGCTGCTGGGCACCTCGTGTATGCTCATAGCTTCTAAACTTCGTGAACCAAAACCGTTACCTGCACAGACTTTAGTGTTTTATACCGATAACAGTATCACAATTGAGGATCTGAGGGTAAGTTGAGATTGTGCTGTGTTTTACTAGGGCTGTGCAATGATTAGGTTTTTTAAAGTTCTTGTGTTATGGTAGTATTTATAAATGATATTATGACAGTGCTTCAGCAAATATACCGGGTGATCATGTTGTTCTGATAATCGTATGCCTTCAGAATTTTCTATTTTTGCCTTGGTCAAGTGTAGATATCAACACCCAAAATAGTGCTTCCGGCTTGGCCGGAAGCGACGCTGCTGTTACTTTCAAACGAAGCGAAAAGATGTTGTCTAAAGCATTTCAGATATCAGAAATGTACCGCTGCACAGGAAAATGTGCAAATTTTTTGCAACTCTGACTGAAGTTCAAATACCAGTTCACCGTCACCATTGCAAATTTTATGAACGCTATGTTTGAACCGGGGCCTGGACACTTCGTCGAATGTCCACAACGCCAAGAGCTGCATATCCCACATCGCCGAAATATGTGGAGGAACAGTACGCTGAACGATGCACACATAGCCGAAAGATGTGGAGGGACACTACACCGAACAATGTCCAGATCGCCGAAAGATGCCCACGTAATCGTAAGATATGGATGTACAGATGGACGAGGAGGAACACTATGCCTAACGATGTAGAGAGACCCTACGCCCAACGCTACCCACATCGCCGAAAGATGTCCACATCGCCGAAAGATGTGGAGGAACACTACGCCCAACGTTACCCACATCGCCGAAAGATGTGGAGGGGCATTACGCCGAACAATACCCACATCGCCAAAAGATGTGGAGGAACACCATGCCGAACGATGCCCACGTAATCGTAAGATATGGATGAACAGATGGACGTGGAGGAACACTACGCCGAACAATGCCCACATCGCCGAAAGATGTGGAGGGGCATTACGCCGAACAATACCCACATCGCCAAAATATGTGGAGGAACACTATGCCGAACGATGCCCACGTAATCGTAAGATTGGATGAACAGATCGACGTGGAGGAACACTATGCCGAACGATGTAGAGAGACCCTATGCCCAACGCTACCCACATCGCCGAAAGATATGGAGGGACATCACGCCGAACGATGTGGAGGGCACTACGCCGAACAATGCCCACATCGCCGAAAGATTTGGAGGGACACTACGCCCAACGTTACCCACCTCGCCGAAAGATGTGGAGGGACACTATGCCGAACAATGCCCACATCGCAGAAAAATGTAGAGGGGCACTACGCCGAACGCTACCCATACTGTCGATAGATGTGAAGGAACACTACGCCGAACGATGTCCACATCGTCGAAAAGCATGAAAGGCTAAATTTAAATAATTCCCAATTTGATTATAATCGGAATCTGATTGACCATGATATAATTTGATGGTCAAACTGTTGGAGGGACACGACGATACCCACACCGCCAAAAAATGGATTGAGACATCTAAGAAAGCACCGCGTTAGTAGCAGTGTGTATCATCTATATCTTTTGGCGTTGTGGGTATCTTCCAGCGCAGTGAGCATCTTTCTGCGTAGTGAACATCTTTCGGCCTAGTGCGGTTACAAAGTTTTTAGTGATGTGGACGGGGTCAGTGCAGAATCCCACCACACATTTCGGCGATATGGTCATTGTTCGGCGTAGTGTCCCTCATTTAACAGTTAGGGTATCAAATTGTATCACAGCCAATCACATTCTGATTATAATAAAATTAGCGAGGGTGCACAACTAGTAAAATTTCCATATCTTTCGGAGTAGTGCTCCTGCACATTTTTATGGTAATGGTGGGCATCTTTCGGCGTAGTGTCCCTCCGCATCTTTTGACAACGTGGGCATTCGCCGAACTGTACTAGACCCCTTGAATCGTCAAGATACTACAGACAGCCACTTCAGCTGAATTTCTCACAGAAGTTTACTGTGTAAGATAGCATTTCTGATACGCCGCTGGAGGAAGGAAAATAGAGGCTCCCATGGTACCTGTTAAAAATTATTATCTCCATTTGTAAATAAAATTTTGTATTGGCTGTTCAACTGGAAATTGTGATTCTCAAATCACCTTCTACTCGTCTTTCGTGCTGTAAGGAGTCCAAGTACAACATCTATGTATACACCTGGTATATTTGCTTGTGGGAAGAACGCCCCCCTGCTTTGTTTATATTTTTAAAGCGCTAGGTTTTGCTGTACCTATTTTTTATATCAACTTTGACATTTTGACATGTTGAATTCCTGAAACTACGCTCCTAATTACGACGTGGTCCAAAACCATTTTCTAACAAAGCCTTTGTGTAACGGTTGCGCAGTAGGGCGACTGCAGCAATATCACGGTTGCTGCTTTCATAGAAAAAACGAAATGGGATAAAGTTGTTATTATTTTTGTTTAACTATAAGTAGGTTGGCGCGCAAAGTAACGTTATCATTTATGTGGGCATTTGGTGACCGTAGAGTGATAAGTAACCCCTTCCGTGTTCCTTATTGCTCCCATTCATTAGAGTAATCTCGCCAACCTGATTGTTTTAACTTAATAACCGCAATATATCCGCAAGATTCTTATCGGCATATTGTTCCCAATGTTACGGTGTTTTAGGTTTCAATGAACTTATGGGATTTAACCGTTAGGACTTATCAGTTTGTTTAAAGGTAAATCGATCACTTCCTGGTTCAGTACTTTAACGATGCTGCCGGCCAGCGGGATTAAAGTCCTCCAAATTTAAATGGCTAGTCGCGGTGGAATAGTTTGGGAAATTGGTTGTGCACCCGACTAGAAACCCCAAATCCTGTGATTTTTGTGATTTGCAAAAAATTTATCTCTATTTGTCTGCATTTTATATAAGTCGCTGATGTGGAATGGCCTATAAAATTGTCTATAAATATTGAGCCATGTCGAAGAATATCTGAATGACACTGAATCATAATTCTAAAAATAAAACCTAATGAAAAGTAATTTGTTGGAATTTTAAATGGTACTTGTGAATGAAGCTTTGTTTTCCTTTTCAAATTATGCTGCTTTTCTAATTCTAACTTTTGCAATTACATTTATAATGTTGTTTTTATCAGTAAACCAAAATTAGTATTCTTCCCTTTGGCTCAAATGCTTCTACTCATTTAAGTTCAATACTTAATAATCGACTTGAGAGATTTAAGATCCATAATCGCGTTCATTACGAATAGTCCTACAAGTACACAAGTTACGATCTTTTTTTTTTAAATGCAATTCGGTTATTTAAGAAAAATACCCGCCCTGTAAAGTTGATGGCCGGTCTGGACCGGCTTTGTTGTAATTATAGCAGTTACGTAGCGCACAGCACTTAAGCAGAAATTAAGTATTTCAAGTTCAAGTAGTTGTGTGTTTGCACTCTGACTCATTAGGGCCATTAACTAATAGTGCGTGAACTGTCGCATCTGCCACTCACATTAATTAATGCATGAGTTCATGGATTCACTTCCTTCAGGAAGCAAGGAATAAACCTGGTGGGCGGCTGAAATTGTTGCGCGTCTCAGTGGGCCCTTTTTGCAAAATTTAAGTGAAAGGCCAGTGTTGGCGGGTCACAAAAATCAAATTCACCAGAATGGAGCCGGAAAAGCAGATTTACAATACGATTGACCAGATTTAAGATTTTATTTAAATGTATTATTTTAACTATCTTCTGTGCCAAAAGTCTTGTAATTACAGTTGGCCGTGAATTATTTCGTGCACAAGCTCGTAAAAGTACAGTGAAAAGTCAACCTACTTTAATGACATTCCATTACAAACCTCAAATAATTCAGTCAAATTATTTATTTACCATTGACTTATTATTTGTTGTTTTTATTTGTGATATGAGGTACATAAAGCAGTGTATAACGCCCTAGAGCTCAGAGCATTATGCCCGCTTTTTATGCCCTTAAGGCGTTATGGACTGTTTTTGAAACTTCTCAACTTTTTCAACTTTCGCCCGAGTCATAAACATTTTCATAATGTCTTTGGTAGATAAAGAACTACAACCTATTGCCGTATATGAAATTACCGGGTACCCGGCCGGGTAGTACCTATGTCTCATTTTGGTAGGTTCGTGAACAATTGCACACTGTCATGTCGCCAGAGGCGCTTGCGAGCTATAGCCTAAGTTAGTTAGGGAATTCCCAGAGAGCTAATTCGTTCACATCTGTGCGTAATTAATTAATAATTTCTCTCAAATAAATCAGTTCTAAGGAGAGAAGTGTGGGTTCATTTTTTTTAATTAGGGAAAATGATTAAAAAAACTGCGTGATTTACAACAATTAAATAAAACGCAATGGAATAGTGGAAGTGGTAATGCGGCCAGTACATTTGAAGTTTAAACATAACTTTTTCGAGATTTTTTTTTTTAATTTTAACCTAGCCGGGTTGGTGCCAGTATCCGGCTAAACCGGGCACCCGGCCAAATTCGCCGGATAACTCCTGGTACCGGGTACCCGATGCGATGCATCCCTGCTAAATACACTCTTAAAAGTTCGAAATATATGCGCGCAGCGCACTTGTAATAGAAAACTATGAGGTGGCGTAGGCTATGTCACATTTTTAAATTTAGAAATGAAAACTTCAGACGCACTTCTTGTATTTAGCGTTTTGTATATTTTACAGTCTGCCGGGCCATAAAGTTACTTTACCACCCATCGGGCATAAAGTTGTAGTTTCGGCCATGACAACTAAGCTGTAATCAAACAGTTCTGGCTCGGTTGTGCGTAAAATATATTACGCACAATATATGATAAAAACGTTTTTGAAAATGGGAACAGATACGCAAATTTTTGTAATGATACCAACCGTCAGCATTTTTGTTATATTTTGTGTGTAATTTATTTAGTTTTTAAATTGTTTTCGACGTTTACAATAAAATGACATTCGAGCAACTCCTACCTTTGCCGCAGCTTTTCGAACTACACGAAATACGTTTCATATTTCACGAACTTTTTAAAATAGATAGAACTTAAACGGGGTTTTAAACATTTGGTATAACAATTTTGATACATTGCAACGTCTAAACAAATTGTCAATATAGCTAGGAATATCTAGCAAATATTCATATTAAAGCAGCCACATTCACAAGTGTCTCAATTTTTTTCCTCTTTAGTAGTACATAATTTTTCTGAAAAAATGCCAGGAATTCGCTATAATTTGCCTATTATAATGTGACTCGATAATAGTGTGTACAATGCGAATAGAATTTGCTTTTATTTGTTGACATCAGAGTTGAACAGATTTAAATCACAAATAAAATCATAATGTAATTGAAAAAATCGTTGATTTAAATCATGGTTTTTATATTTTGCTAAATTAAAAAAATTAAAGAAAGTTTGATTTAAACAGTAGGGCCACGTAAGTAAGTCATTTAAACAGAAAACTACCATGAACAGCAACAATATAATATTAATACTGTATTAATGTATCGCATAGAACGTAGTCATTCAGTTTCTAGTTTTATGCTGAATAGTTACTATTAACAATTCAAGTTTATTGATAAAGCACGTAATAATAGTTATTTGTGGTATAAATTTGTTACATGTGTTATATTACAAATAATACACGAGAGAAAAGTTGAGCCCTGGAGCTCGCCAGGCCGAGAGGGGTAATTTCTCGAGTGAATTATACACACGCGTGCCATAGGCAATTTTATCCAACAACTATAAATACCTGAAAATTATCAATTTTGTATTGACAGTCGTAAAAAGTCATAGTGACAAATTGGAATACCGTGTGATTCGTATTGTACGTTTGGCAGTATTGAAATTTATTGTCAGTCTATGTTAAATTCGAGGTTAGTACAGGGGCGCAGGAACAGGGGGGGGGGGCAAGGGGGGCGATTGCCCCCTCATAGAATTTATTGGGGGGGCAAATAGTATAATTTGCCCCCCTCCGACGTATACTATGAGGTTTTTAAAAAGGTGTACATAGGGTTTTCACATTAATCTATACGAGATACTAATATTTGTTGTATTTTGTAGATGGTTCAGAAATAAAACACGAGGAATTTGTTAAACACGTCATTATTTTTAGCTCCACAGCAGAGAATTCCATATAATCCATTTTTCTTTGATATGGAAATGCAAATGCCGAAATTCTAGGGAAACCATTGACAACAAGCGTTGTCACTAGGCTGCAATGTGTTCGTATATAAACTTCTGGTTATTGTTTTTGCGGTGAGGTTAGCTTTCATGTCGACATGTTGACACTTCATTATTTTATACTGTAGCTTTGGCCATTATAAACTTGAAATGTGATTTTATAATTTGGTTTTAACTAGTTAAGTAGGTATTGCACTACGGTCAATTTCAGTTGCCAGAACTACAATTTCAAATAATTAAGGTGTCAACCAGTCAACATGAAACCTAACCTCATTGCAAAAATAATAACCACAAGTTTCTATCAATCTAGTGACAATTCTTGTTGTCGTTGGTTTCCCTAGAATGCATTTCCATATGAAAAAAATGAAATGTGGTCACCACAAGACTTTAGTTTACTGCCTGTAAAAATTTCAGTTTGCGATTTTTCATTAATTATACTAACAAAAAACTTTGGACGAAGGTCATTACGTAATATACAAGTTTTAAACATTTTTATTCCCATTCGTTTTCGAGAAACTTTTGCAAAACTGTACCTTTGCGATTTTTTCAAAAAGTTTCTGAACAAAATATAATTACACAATATATCATCTTGTTCTATTAAATTTTATTTTTATCAAACAACTGTAACATTTTCTGGGAAAACAGAAAAACGTAAGAGTAAAATATCACTTCCGGTTACAGATGTCACAGACAAACTGACAGACTCACAAAATGACAGGCTTACAAACTGCCAGACAGAGGACACTTCGAAAACCACTTTTCCTGAGACAGTAAAACTGACATTTCCTCAAAAATTTCAAGTTAACAAAATCATGATTACTATATTTTACTAAGTAAAAGAAAGTAAAAATGAAATATACCTTTCAGGTTTTATATATTTATGAACATTCAATTCAATACGTGACTAAAAAGCATTTTAGCTTCATTGTAACTATTATAGTTATTTATTTATCAAGTACATAATGTAGGATTTTATTGAACGAGTGTAGAGTAGCGATAAAGAGGACGAGTCAAATTAGGTCTGATTTTATATACGAGCTGCATACAAAGCTTTACGTTCGACTGCCCTGCAGAAGATTTCCTTTTATCTACAATAACATTTATATTAGACACATTAGAAAATTCAAGTTGCTAATGAAACATTTGATAGATTCGAAGTGTGCACTATCAAAAATAACTGTCTCTTACCGTAAAGTATTAAAGATGAATGCCTTTTTATTATTTCTAAAGTTTTCAGTTACTAATATCTCCTGGACATTGGACATGGACAGGCGGCCGTTTTACTATGGACTAAAGTGGCACTTTATGGACGCTAAATAATACTATAATAAAGTGTTTATGGAACAGCCGAACATAAAGCTTAGTTGTGTTAAAACACTCAAAAAAATGGGTTGCCCCCCTATAATTACAGTAGTTCCTGCGCCGCTGGGTTAGTAGGTTAGGTTTTGTTTGTTATTTGACACAGACTGACGTATAACATCACCAGCAAATCTCGAATTTCACATTACTTGACAGTGCTACCAACAATACAGTAGTGAGTGACTTTGTTTTATCTCACAAATGGGTTATGGTTTACCTCACTAGTCGGTTATGGGCCACTTTAGTTGTGTAAATCGATCTAGTAATAGCATTGTAACTAGGAGGTGCTGGATATAAGAAGGTTAATGTACTTTACTTGGTTTATTTTCAGTCATATAAAAAATTACTGGTAAAATAAAATTAACATTCTTAAGAAAAATGTAAAAGTTTCACAAAAAGACAACTAAAAGTGTTACCAGAAAACACAAAAATAAACAAAATCTTATGAAAAAAAATATAAAGGAGCGGGTTAAAAAAATTACCAGATTGGGATTTCTGCAAGTTTTCACCAAAACTCAAGATTGGTATTAAAATCACCAGATCTGGCGAAATTTTGCCAGACCTGGAAACACTGATGAAAGCCGTTTGCAAATCATATCAGATTGCTTGCTTGAACGCTGGGGATCCCCGGAGTATTCATCCATTGTAATATCTGGTGTTGAGGGATTTCCCTTGCAGCAGATAAGGAAAATTGTACTCGGAGACTTGGCTGTGCATCGACTATCCTTCAGAGCCCCAATCGAGGCTAGAATCTTAGAAATAACTTTAAAAACAAAAATACAACTTTTGCTTTGTATGTTTGACGGTGCTGTGGAATGTCGACTCGTTTATACTGCTGCAAATATTCTTTCTTAGCAGAAATGCAGGCAATGCTCCTTATAAATTAACTCATTAAAATTGTTGTTTCGCAACGTCACAGCCGTTTAAAAAATGCAAAATCCAGTCCGGCAGCAGCAAAAGAAAATTTCCAGCTTGCTCAAAATTTTCTTTTGCTGCTGCGGTTTTCTATACGAATAAAAAATTTCAATCGGTGCTTAATTGGCCATTTTACAACCCAAATCGGCACCATTAGCGTTCTTGTAAATTTCTGCAGAATCAAAGCCGAACCTGTTCGTTTAATTGTGGACTGGTCGCTGCGACTATGTTATAATCCAAACTGGAATGCCAAGCTGTAACGAACTTGCAATATTGCCAAATATCTTCTCCACGGAGGTTTGAATTTTTTGCCGGGCGGTGTGATGTGGTATGGTACGGGCATTTAACTTAACTGCAGGAATATTTAAAAGGCCGAAGACCTGTGCAATTTTAAATGCCAGCCAGGAAATCATGCAGCTGTGATTCGCGCCTGGCTGGGTTGCATTTAAAAGTCTGGTCTGACAAAAGGCGTTTTAATGTAGGTGGTTTAGCAAAATTTCCTTTTAAGTGCGGTTGCTAGGCTGGCTCTTTAAAGGCGCCTTTTAAACGCAGTTAGATGAACTAGACGGAAGCGCAGGAATTTTTCCTGTCGGCGCCCGAAGTGCAAGCAAATATCATTACGGGAATTAAAGCAATCAAATTAAGATTACTCAGGCGCCACTTGAGATTGTTTAAGTTTCATTCCCTCGGCCAGGAAATGCGTCGTATACAATCGATTGGTGATCTCATGAGATAAGATTGCGTACCAGGAAAGCAATTGTCGTTAAGTTTGCTCTCTGTGAGCAAACTTCCTGCGGATAACGAAGCGTTCGATTCCAGAGATGTTTGTTCCTGATGCACGCGAATTCGCTGAACTTGGACCCGAGCAAAGTTGGCAGCGTACTAATTATATGCAATAAAATCATGAATGAAAGCGTTATTATTATTTATTTTGCTGGGGCGATAATGTGAATGTCAAAGACAGCTGATCGGATGACCTTTTTGCGACATGGTGATGCCATCGCCTGGCGATAGGCTGTCAGCCGGAGTCATTCATAATTAGTTGGCCTAACAGCCAGGAATTTCCGAGCCAGATCGCAAATTATGCAAATGTATTTAATTTATTCCTGATGCGGACAATATTCCTGGTGCCACGTTAAAGCCGCACAAACACATTTTCGCAGACTGACGCTCAGCTGATCCTCGGCGAGCTGTTTAGAAACAGCTGATTACTCTTTAAGTACTTTGCATTATCTCCATTGTTTATGTGTACATTTCGCACCCAATTTTAGGGCAATGAACTCGCTTTTCCAAAATTAGAACGTTGGATTTTTTACACGTGTCTTGTCGCCTTTTCTCGGCCCGGCGATAGTGTAAATTGGAAGTTTTGTAACGGTTATCGCTCCTTATCGCCGCTTTCGAAACTCTAAAAGCCATATCCCAGCCGAGTATTTATAGTTTTTCGCCAGTCACGGCCCTTTAAATCCCCCAAGAATGGAAATTAAAACCGTAAAGTACCTGCCGCATACCTGTCCAGATTTAAAGAGAATTCCTCGAGTCCAACAGGTAGATCGTACCTGCCGCATCCCTTAGCCACTGACCTACCTCCACCTTCTGAGAAAAGGGAAATAGGATCCTTTGACTCCCAAAACACACATTGTTAACTCCCTGGACCAAGGCACAGGACAAACATTTCTCATCTTGAATAGGCTAATGCCTCACAAACGCCGCTTTTGTAATTCGTACGTCATCTTTGGCGCCGTTCCCTTTTTAAATGCAGGGTCGCCGTTGAACAATTATTTGTTTCTTTTTCCTAGGCGCCAGCCAAATCGCCTCGCTTATTATTTTTGGAATTCGTATCATACATTATCATAATTTGCATTACATTCGCGCAAATAAGCATTGCCAACTCAAATTTATGCCACGACAAACAAATTATTTCTCGTCGCTCGATTGTCCGCGCTTTTAATTAAAACTTTCGTTTAAATGCCCGGTGGATCCCCCTCAGTTTAAATCCCGGGTGGCAACCGAGACCAAGACTTCGTCTTTTGATCAAGTACGAATCGAGGCTAGTGAACTGCATCCTGGGCGAGTCTTGGTGGATCCAAGATTGTTCAACTTGGTCTGCCAAGGCACCAAATTCTTTGTAGGACGGTTTGCTGCTCGGCTGCATTTTAATTGGTCACCAACCGTTGCGTTATGTAACGATGACGCTAACGTTTTTGCATTCTTGTGGTCGCGGGATCTTTAATACTTTTTTCCGTGTACTTAGAGCAAATTATTACGCGGTTGTGCGGTGGAAAGAAATCCTGCAGTAACTTTACTGGTGGATGCACGAGGGAACTCGGCACTTGATTTATATCTGAATATTTTTTGCATGCCCAATGAAAAAGTTGAAGATTTTTCTACCTTCTCAATAATTCACTTGCAGTAAACAACTACATTATCTCCCATGGGCAAAACAATTTTTAAATATCTAAACAGTAATTTAGACAGATGTTCCCACAAAAATGCTAGAATAGCCACTTGTCCTTTGTATGTAAGGAATTTCAGTGTTTCAAAGCACTTGAAATTGATAAATTTAAAGCCCATTTTTGTAATATCAATACTTAATTCAAATATTCCATCCAGTACGGATGTGACTAAATTTAGGATTAAGACCGCGATACATTATTATGCCCTTACCATACAATGGCGTACTAACCCCTTTGTTTATCTACATCAAGCTGACGCAATCGTACCCAAAGCGGAAATCGGAAAAGTACTGAATATTTTGACACTCACCGGCCGCAGAGGCAGCATTCAAATCCCAAAAAAATAATTGGTGCGCGTTCTTAATCGATTCCACTAGAAAAACACAAAGAATCTTTATCGCAATCAAGTTTCGAAACGACTCGCTCAAATGGTGTTTGTTTGTAAATTAAGATATTTTTATTGTAAAATAAAAATTTTCATTAAGTTCTCGTCTGCCTTGAAGCCTAGTTTCTGCTCTATTCTAGTCTTTCCCATGACATTATTAGTCGGCATCGATGCCCGAGTCAACGACACTATTTGTTATTCAAATAAAAATCAAGTTTTACCGAGAAATGACGATGTAGTAACAAGTTTGCTGTTTTTTGCAAATAAACAAAATCCAGTCATTATAACGTTGTTACGTAATTAAATATATTTTTTGCCAGGCTGCTTTTGTTATAGTTTGGTTTATTAACATTACCTAAAGTTTCCAAAGCAAATCACTACTCGGTTACGTATTGACCCCAGTGACGAGCCGCCCCTGTATTTTGAAAAAATGCTTTTCATGGCATGGAAATTATTTATGATCGATTCTAAAGACCAAATCATTCATAAATTGTTATAATATTTTAGTAGTATCTGCAAAATATGGAAATTTCGTCCGTTCGCCTGGTGACTTCAATGCAAAATAAAGATGCAAACCCAACGTATTCTTGCGGATTCAATTCTGTCGTTACTAAAATTAGAATGGCAGTGATTTGAACGTTAACCCGTGTATAATGTTGCTATTACCAATTCAATTTTAATTATTATTTGTGCTTTGGAGGGTTAAACATTGAAAAAATTGAATAAAATTAGAATGTAGATTGACTGCTTATGAATAGTAACTTTCTGAGCGTTTCTTAGGTTTGTGTCTAAGCGAATTAGAAAGTTTCGAATGCATTTTTTGAAAAAGTCTTAGCCTCTTGTACTTCGCCTATATTTATCGTTTCCCCATAGGCTTGTTATTGATAATGCCATAAAACCAACGCTCGGCTCGAGCGTGTGAACGAGCAAATTTTCTGCCTTACGCTTTCATTTGCGGCTAACTAGCATCCCTTAAAGAGTTTAAATAGTTTATTAAACGTGACACATTAATTCCAGGGAAGAATTCGCGGTGCATATGAATGCCAGGCTCCGTCTTACTCACGCCGATACATATCATTTCGCGTAATAGGCCAACCACAGCTATGCAAAAACAGATCGGTTCAAAATTAAACACGGTGATGAGGCTGTTCGACCTCCACGTATGTATATTCAAGGCCACAAATTACACTCTGGCCATAATAGATTCAGGGCTCGCTGCGCCTGCTTTATTTGCCATCGGGATAAAGAAGGCCACCATCCAATAATTCAAGACTTCTTTGAAGAGCACCTGATTCACGATACTTTAGAGAAACTCATTATTGGACCGCACGTGAAGTGGCATGAATGGTTCGGGAATAATAAGGTTTTGATTGGACATAAGCGAGCAAAATACTTTGTAAGAAGCGTGAGAACCCGCATCAATTGATAATAGCATGCAAATATAATTTATATGGCTTTCAGAACTGTCGTTAATCGACTTTTTGTTTACAAAATACCGGAAAATTTATTGTTGTCTTGTTTATTGTGCAGGAAGGCTGCTTTTGAGCAGTGGCGTGACTTGGAGTTTAACGGCAGGGTGTGTCTGAGCAACTGCAATTCGCAAGCCTTTTGTCATGACTAGTAGAAAATTTTAAATTTAATCCGCAAAGAACTGTTTGAAAGCCACCCGCAGCCTTAAGAAATTTAAACTTTTGAAGCCGATTTCCTATCAAAATATTCAGGAAAGGATCAGCTCAAAACCTTCGCCGCAATTAGCTTATAATTAATAGGTTACTTCGTTACCTGCTTAAACGCTTAACAAGTAAAATGGCATCAAATTAATGGCTTTGAAACTACATAATTAAAGGCAGCACGACACGTACGTAGCAAAAACAATATCGTGCCGCCAGGAAAACCTGCAGGCGTTGGGGGTATGAAATGAGGAAACCCATGTGTTAATTGATTGTGGAAGTCGCTTCAAGCAAGGAGTGCCGACGTTGCAAGCAGCCAACAATCAGGCCTGACAGTGCTGATTTATGAAAAATTGATTGGGTGGGGATGGGCTACGAGCCGGTGATATTTACTTCGTAAAATTGATAAAAATATCCCGATGATAAGCTTGACAGCTGCTTGATTGTAAGCACAAGGGAATAGTTTGCAGCAATCAGCTGGCGTTCCTGAGGGATATCCTATTGACTTGACAAGAGTAAAACGGGTTCAAAATTATACGCGAACCTTTTTAAAATGTTTATAAATCGCCGCGAAAGTAAACCTGTTGGTTAACAATGCATCCCGCAACAGCGTTTGAATAAACAGGGATTGATGGTACTGTAGTTAGTACCACGCTGGCTTCCAGAAATTCGGCTGGTGGCCAAGAATTTCTACGACTGCGTTACAAGCGGTGTAGAATATTAATTGGTGGAGGAGCCAGGTAGAGTCGGCAGTATTCCTGAAACGTCTGCCGCTCGTTTCAGAAGTTTCTTGTGCACTCCCGGCGACCAATTTGTTTTTGTTGGACCCTATCTCCTGGGAGACAAAATGAGTTATTATACATCTGCAACCACCCCATTTAATGAGCTGCATGCTCGTCTTGTCGAGTGCTAGGTAACGATACTGTTAGTATCATTATTAAGGCCAAGGCCATTACAGGACAAAAAACCCCTGGGCAAAAATTCGCGGACATTAGACCCCCGGACAAAAAACCCCCGGACTAAAAACCACCCGGATAAAAACCCCCGGACTAAAAACCTTCCCGGGTAAAAAACCCCCGGACTAAAAACCCCCACCATAAAGAAAACACCCGTAAATTATGTGGGGTTCGTGTGCGATTATTATTATTATTGAAAATAAGTTATTAATTATATTATCATCCATTACTGATGCAAGAATGCAGAAAAAATGAGACATGTAAAGTGGGGCATTTATTTAATATAATACATATACAGAAAATTCACAACCTAATGTTATTGCCCACAGGCAATTAAAAAGTTTTTTAAATCACGTTCGCCTAAAACAGAGGTACAGACAGGATGATGAGTTTATAAAGTTTTGTGGAATGCTCGATGGTAAGCATTTCGTCCCATAAACGATGTTAATAGGAGTATGAATTATCTAAGAGATAATATTGGTGACTTGTGTCATGAACTGTTACATTATTTTGATTCAGTCTACGTAACAGGAACGTACCGAAGGGTAGGAAATAATAATGACAACATACGACTAAGGTATGGTCCCGCAATGTTTCCTCCCTCAAGATGTCCATCTGACCACAATGCAAGATAAAGAACTGACCAAACCGAAGGGAACCACCGGTTTAGTAATTTAGTTGGTTAAAACCATCCAAACATATGGATATTAATTAACAAAATTAGACAGAAATGGGCGACAGACGAAACTAAATTGGAGCAGCAGCGCCTGGGAAGGCTTCCTCCGAAGAATAAACGACCAACATATAAAATGTTGCAAACCCGCCTGAAACAGTTACGCCAAGATTATAATGAAGGGGAACGTGATATAGGAAACTTTTTAAGTGCCATAAGCAACAACATTAGGTTGTAATTTATAATTTTGTGAATTGCCTGTCAATCTATTTTGTATTAAATAAATGCCCTACTTATTACATGTCATTTTAATCTGCATTCTTGCATCAGTGGTAATTATAATTATAATTAAGAACTTATTATTATTAATAATAATAATCTCCCACCGACCCTACATAATTAGCGAGTGTTTTCTTTATGGTGGGGGTGTTTAGTCCGGCGTTTTTTATCCGGGGGGAATTTAGTCCGGAGGTTTTTTATCCGGTGGGTTTTTAGTCCGGGGGTTTTTTGTCCGGGGTTTTTTGTCCAGGGTGTTTTGACCATGGGTTTTTGTCTTAGATTCATTAAGGCAGTTACTTTAGTATTCTTGTTGCGAATAGCGTTTAACAAGCACGTTTTCGAATATGTGTACCGTGTTTTTATTTGCAAAAATAATGTTAAATTGAAAATAATAGTAGATTCAGGTTGATGATTTTCCATTAAGTATGTTGTTTGGAAAAAGTTCCGCTGCATTTCGGCCCGAATGGGGATCGAATGGTTCGAGATTTCGTTGTAAGTACCTTCTTAGTCTACCAGCATACGCATACGTGAGTTACTTATCGCACCAATATATTAAGCAATACTATATTTGTATAAAACTAGGGTAGACAGTTGAGTGCAAATCGCAGCTGGTTGCGATGTCAGCTGCGCGCTGGCTGATAATGTGCAAGCTCAGCGGAGGAATCCAACGTCAGATCCAACAGCCCCACGTGATAAAGAACTAACTCTTCTGATATGCATTGGTCAGAATTTTCTCACCGTAACTATGTACTGTATCGAATGCGCCGCAGCTCGTAACGCAACGATTTGTCATGTCGAGTGCTAATGATATTGTTACGACTGTGCAACTATGTTACTAACAGTATTAAGACAGTTACTTTATTATTATTATTATCGGGTAGCGTTTAGCGTAGGCATCGGTTGCAATTTGTGCAGTTGCGGATAATTGGATCGAATGGTTCGAGTTTCATTGTGGGAATCTTCTTGGTGTACGGCATAAGCAGGCGTATGAAGAGATTGTAATAGGTAGTACTCCTGACAAGCAGCATGTATTGAATGGTAAATACGTAGTCGACTACCATTTAATTTTGCCAATTTGATTTGTACAATCCGCGGCTTAATGAATCTCGCGAACAAGCTGGACGGGTCTGAACTAATGGGCATTCCTTGCGAGCCAGTGCCCGCGACCTTCATCCCTGCTGCTTACCTGGCCTTCTCTTAGCAAAAACTAGAATTCCTCACCGTTGTGGCGCTGCAGAACAATGCCAAAAGCAGATAGGTATTGCAATACGAGATCGCACAATGGTTACAACTGCCTATTATGGGCCGCAAATGAAAGCTGTCGCCGTATTAAAACCGATCGCGTATTCTGTCACGTTTATGACCCTAGATTGCTCATTCGCAGTAATTCCACCGGCCCTTCTTTTGTTGCAGAGATGCGAGCTTCTAGTCGTCAGTAAACTGAAATGGGATTTAGCCGTCGTCACTCCCCAGGACTTCCTGACGCACATCCTGAGGAGGCTACCCGTCGAGTCCGTAGGAATCGAGTACAACATGGTCAATAGTCATGCCAAAACCCTTATAGCGCTCTGTGCGAGAGGTTAGTACATATTTACGATCTGCTTAACGATTGAATGCATTTAACCTCTTTTATATGTGCTGCGGAATATTATATAGACCCTTGTGGTTTCAAAGATGAATGGCTGTTTAATTTCTCGCTCAAGGTCCAGACGACTGACTGTTGGATTCGCCGACACAACCTAACAGTGGCCCCCAAAGCCCAGACTTACTCTCGATTTTGCCAGAACGCTTTCCCACAGCCTCCGGTTCTGGCCCATTCACTAGGCCGCGCTTTGATTGATTTACATATCTTCTTTATTATCTTACCGATTCATCGTCTGTTTCGAGGTATCGCATCGAGGCGCCCATGGAGAGTTTCAACATTAGCTCGTAGTTAACAGACGGGCGCTGTGCGCGCTGGTACCCATTGGAAATTATATACGGTTACCGATGGTAATTAGCATGTTACAAGCGCTTAATTGGAAGCCGAGGGTGACAGCCCGCTGCAGGGGGTAGAAACTGCTTGGGTGGGGGTTGTGGATGTCCCCTCGCCGATTCCCATAAAATTTAATTAAAACGTCCGAAAGACATCTTCACAACCGGCATCGTTTTAACTAGGCTTTCAATAAAATCGACTTGTTTGGTAGTCAGTTCCTCAGACACCGCGTGCTAACTCGCCAAATTCCTCTCGGGAACCTCAGAGCCACCGCTGTGATGAATAATAACTTACGAATTCACTACACATGTAGCAGCGTTGCCGAAAGAACTCGCCTTCCAATGAAGAACATCTGTGTGCATGACTTCACGCTTTTTTCTCGCCTTCGTGTATCGTGTAGTTCATTGCACATTGGTCACGAACCGATGATATTACTATTTAGCAGCTCACCTGAATTAATATTAAGCAGCAAAAATTGTTCAAAAGGTCTTGGTAGCACAGTAAATATGATAGGATAGCATTGGTAGAAGGTTTTTACAAACTGAAAAATTAGATCTTAATTGCCCATTTGTGGAAATGTACGTACTCACACGCCACATGTTTCCACTGAGATGTTACAAAGCCCCGTGTTAGTATGAAATATTATGGTAGTGGCACTAATGTGATCAGCTTCATCAGCTTTACTGTTTATAGTCGTAATTATTGGATCCAACCACCATGACGATGACGATACACGGCACTTGGGCTCCTATCATGCAAACGATGTTCCATCTTCTTTTTCTTATTATTGTAATTGAATTTAATGGCCCCAGCGACGAGTACGGGCAAAAAATCGTGTTTTGGCATTCAGGTTTAACGAACCATTGTGATAAATTAACATTAGAATCGCGTAACATATGACTCACAATGCCATAAACACGTTTTAACTGTGGTTACTTGTACGCAGTAGTTTCTGAATATCTACTTTTTCCAGAACCTGCGCATTTACTGAAATCATCGTGTCGCTCAACCTCTGTTTCTCGTCTTTCTTAGCTTTACAACCAAGTCAATGTTTCATTTCCTTGTCATTGTCTACAAGTAGCGTAGGGAGGTCCCAATAGGCCCAAGCACGAACTCTTTGTTAATCCCCCCCCCCCTTAGAAATGACCAGTAACTTTTTACGCCCCCCCCCCCCTCTAAACGCCTAAATTTTATTTTACAACAAAAATAATAAGCGAAATAAAAGATAAAACGCGTGATAATCCAGAACACAGCACATTCTATAATAACTGACTCCAATAACACCTTTTCATCTTCGAAGATTGGGTGTAATTCATCCGCCATCGTTCCTGTCGTCACAATATCCTTTATAATGCAAAGATAAGTGAGTAGGTCAGGAGCGGCCTCTAACCGAGTGCGTAAAGCGTCTGGCTAACAATCGGATTCGATATGGGAGCGCAGATTTGAATATCACCGACTATGTAATTCGCATTACTAAGCGTTTCCCGTCACTGTTTCAGTATGGCTATTTTTACTTATTTTTGCATAATTTTCAACGCGCCTCAACCGTTATTCAATTTAGCAAAAGTTGTTTTTCTTGCGGTGCGCTGTCTTTATTAAAGATGTTAAAACATTTTCTTCTATTTTAGGCCATTTATGTGGTCGGCTGGGCTTAAAAGCTACTATATTCATATTCTTATCACTACAAATAACAAAAAAATCTTATTGTCGTATACAAAATAATTATAAAATGTAGCCAAATATTACTAAAAAATAACGCGCGCGTGTGCTACTGCCAAATTATGGACTAGTTCTTTAATGTTTATTTTCAATGCGACTCTCCGTGCTATTCTTACAGAGCAAGATCTGATAAACGCTGATGTCCAATAGAATACGCATAGAATTGTCTAAGGCGATCTAACGAGGCCCTCCAGGCTCCTCAAGTCGTGGCCACAGCGTTTTGCTCATCTTCGCGCATCGATAACTACTCCACTGACTGTCTTGCTAAGTAATATTTTTAGATCGGGCGGTCAACACTTTCGTTTAGAATTCTATACGTCCATATCTCTTGTTCTCTTCTGCCGTTATTGTATGCAATCATATTGCCCATTTGTCTTTGGTTACTACGTCTAATATATAATCTTTTGCCGTATTGAGCTGTGTCTGTAAACATTTTGTGTTTCCTAGTTTTCTAACGGCACTGTTGAGGTTTTATACGGTAATACTGACAATGAACAAATATCCAAATTTAATTTCCGTGCAGTGTTGAATCCAGGGGAGTGCCGTATCTTTGTATTTTTAATTTTCACCCCTCAACCCCCCACTCCGGAAGAAACGGTCTGAATTCAACACTGTTTGCGTGAGGTTTCATCTACAATAAGGGCAGGTTACTGAAAACCGCCCACCTTAGACAGGTGTCTGCTCATTTCTCCTGCTGCAATCGTATGCATTCATATTGCCCACTTTCGCCAGGTGTGATACATACTCTTTTCCCGTATCCAGTCGTTCGTCTTTCTATCCTTTAATTATGCATTCACCATTATTATAGTAAATGCCAACTAGGATTCCAGTCCTCGGATTAGTGCGGTTCTCGGAACCACTGTCTGGATCTACCACCGTTGAGCTTACGTTTTTTTTGTCATTGTATGACCACAATGTAAACAAAGATAAAAGGTGCAATGGTTGTGTTCGCTAATATAAAGCGCTAAGGTGAGAACTAGAATCCTAGTTGGCATTTTCTTTCTATACATATCTTCATAACCATTTGTGTCGTGCAGTGTCATTATTTGTTAACATCACTGTTACGGTTTCATACCATACTACAGGTATAATCTGTAATGCTAAACTCAAGTATACTAAGATGATTTCGAAAGCTTTCGCGGCCATTGTCATTAAGTAACAGAAGAGTTACGCCTCTGGCGTGGTTTACACGTTGAGTTACCGTGCTCTTTTGCCTTTCCTCCTTACGAAAGTGGGCGAAACGTTGAGTTATTCGACCTCAATCATGGTACGGTCTAATCCCGGAAGTCGTTTGATACTCAAATATACAAATTTGAACGTTTTGATTTTTTTTTGCTTAACCTTGTTGTGATCTAAATAAATTGAGTTACCTAGTTTTCCAATGATTACTCTATTGAGTGCAGTTTCCTTTCTTTTGTACATGTTTGGACATATAAAATTGGCTTCTTCATCATAAGCTCCAGCTCCTTTCCGTTTTTTGCTGTTTTGCATAATGTCATCCATATATACGTCACATATTTGATTAATCTACATTGATGACGAATTGTTAATATAGCGATTTATACAAATGGACCAACAGTTTCAGCTATAAAAATGAAACTATTATTCCCTCGAGTGTCCATACAAACCATCGCGTGTCCATCGCTATTGTCCATAAAGGGACAGTTCCCGTTGTGGTGTGGAGTTGTTCCGCATTGCCGTTCTCTGGAAATCTCTCGCCGGCATGTGGGTGTGTTTACACACAAACGGGGCACCAGAAGAAGTCGCGGCGATAAGGCGATGTTATCGGAGTTTCCGAAATAAATATTTGAGTTTGTCTGCGCCCGGGCAGAAGTAATTCGGTGGGAAACAATCGGAGGCGTATTTTCGCCGAGTTTTCCGTCTTGTGTGGCTGTGCAGGACCCCACATAGAGATTGCATACCGCTCCGCCACAACAACTTATTACAACGCTCACATACCTGCCACACATATTCCAAAGCAATCTGTAACCTTATAGCACAGTAAGCTCCTCTGGACGATGAATTATAACAAACGCTGAAATATCGATTACAGGCTTTGAATTCCAGCGCCTACTCTCGACTGGGAGTTGAAATTAACGTTTAATTAATCAATTGTAAGGTTAATGTATAAACACGCGTGTATTTACTTTCCTCGGTGCAATTTCATTACTCTCTGCGAGCAGTTCTCACAGTCATAGGTGACGGCCACCCGCAGTTCCAGTTCAACTTTCCAAAAGAAGGATAAAGGATAAGGTCCGTCAAGGCTAGTCTTGGGGTCGTCTTTCCCGGTTGCGGCTGGCTGTCTGCACCGCAGACCTATAAAGTTGGAGAGCTGCTGCTTGGCTAAAACAATACACCCACAGCATTCTTAGGCTTTATAGATTTGCAGGATCAGGCTATTCTCCTCTGGAATTCCTTTATGCCAATTACGCTTTATGAACGCTCTTCACATCTACTCGCAATACACGCGAGCATATTAACGACGTTGTATCTAATGTTCTACATGGTCGCAAGTAACTTTAAACGATTCGCAGCTCTCCAACTGATGGTGACAAGATTATGTTAATTAATTTTGAACGTTACACGTCATCGAGCAATTACAAGAAATTTTTCCTCCTCGCTATTACAGTTTAATGTCCACATAAAATTAGCAAGTTATGCGACCAATTAGTAGTTAAGTGTACAGTAATTGTTTAATATAAATAGCAAAGGATCGGGATCGGTGTGACGCGGTGGTTGGAAATGACTCTATTTGAAGGAGGCTGCATGCCCCAGCGATTGCGCTATTTATTTAAGTAATTATGGAAGTTAACATGCCCGAAATACTTTGCATGTTGCGAGCAAACAGGTAAATGTTGCTCAGCTGGAGTCATGGCCGGCCAACTGTCCCGGATGACTCGAGCTTCATCCTGAATGTAAATGTGTGGGTTTCGCGAACAGCGTCAGACTCGGAAAAAGTACGTAGCAAAGGAAGTTCGATATCAAATATCTTGCTCCAAACAGCTGCGATAACAGCAACCGAAAGCCAATAAATGACCCCGCTATGCCAAGGCTTCTCCCACAATACCGACTCTTGTACAAGTTCCACGAACCGCCAGCGGATGCGTTTGATGCACCGATTACATGAACTTGATGTTAATTTGTACCAATTCTGTCATTGTCGCAGTTATTTCGCAGACCCTTCAAAATGGTTCAAAGACCTCTGACGTCACCCCGGTTAGCCTTGTGTCGCAGACCCACGAGGCAACCAAAATATTTCGCGTACCCTATAAAAACTTGAGCACATTTGGTCGCGCTTTTTATTAATGGCAATTTAACTTCAGAGTTCATGCGTGAATGAATTTGTTCCGCGGCCGAAGGCAGACGTCCTGCATCTCGTCCATTTGATCTCATTAATTCAGCCTATATCTCATCTTAATACCCTATTTCTGTCGCAGACTCCTTAGCTTAACGATACCACCACGTAAATTACTTGCACAGAACTGCACTTCTCGCTCTTGTTCCGCGGCGGGGCGCCCATATATCTTAAATTAAATCGAACGCATCAAATCGACATGTGAACCGATTACCCGGTGGTAATACCTTCAAACCTATCCGACCAACCAGCCCTGCTCGCGGAATGCACCCTTGGCGCTGAGGCATTTCTCACGGACCAAATTAGGCACTAACTCCAGTCAAGGCTTCGCTCGTTCGCTCGCCGTAGCCAGTGGAGGAATGCACCGGTCTGCACGTGCAATTTCAATTTGGCTCTCGCCAAGTCGTGGCGAATAGGCCCAAATTCGTTGGCAAAGTAGGCCACTAGTCGGCGACCCATTTCACGTCGACTGTTGTGTGTTGCGTTGTGGCTTTCCCCTCATTTGTCTTTGCGGAATGGCGCCCGAATCGCCGTCTTAATTAGTCGCCGTCAGATTTGGGATTCTCAAAGAGGCGAGGATAATTTCTGAAATGCTTACATGGGCCCGCATGATGTATGCAATAGGTTTCTCGTCGGTACTCAGAATTGCAAGTTGTTTGTTCCAACGGTTGGTTTGATGTCGGGAATCGACAATATTGCAACTACCTGCGCTAACTGGCCGTTGACTGCAAATTTTACACGGAAATTACAGGCTCTCAGCGCCAGCTATAGCATTGGGTGAATTAATGTTGTTACTATTGCACTCATTTTATAATGGAATCGGTATTTTACAATTTTCCAAGTTATTTTCGTTCTAAAACCACACCTGAATGACTGCTTTGATCAGGTTTCTTCCGCTTGTTCAATCTCAAGTGTTCTAATGTTCCCACAGGTTTTAGAGGAGGTTTAAATCTGTGAAATTCTCAGTCCACCTTTTCCATGAAGACAAAACTAATTCCAATATTTGATCTAAACATTTGCACGTTAGGCTGTTCATCATTCCTTCAATTTGAATTAGTGTTCCGCGCGTCTTTTACAAGAAACAGCTCCAAAACTTTTTTTTACGTTTGATGGTCGATATTCCCAGCGGTTGTTACTTTTTTAACGAAATGTGTTTAATATTTACAATATTCATATCAATAATCATTATTGCATCAATAATTATTAGAGGAATTGTCACCGCACTAAAAACAAAATCTTCCAGTCTACCTCTCTTCTAATTTGATTGAACCGTTCTTCTTCTATATTGTCTTGAACACACTGTTGAACCATGAATTAAAACAAAGAGTTTTACACGCGCGAACTATAAATTAAAACACCCAAGTGTCTTTTTTATACACTGTTGATACATGTCTCAAAACACGGCAAGAGTATACACACTGGAACCATGAATGAAAACTCCTAGGAGCCTTTACGCACTGTTGAACCATGAATTAAAACTCCCAAGTGTCTTTTACATACTGTTGCACCATAAATTAAATCTCCCAGAAGACCTTATACATTATTATACAACGTCTAAAACTCCCAGGTCTTTTACGCACTGTTTAATCATAAATTAAAACCCGAAAATCTTGTACACATGGTTGAACCATCAATAAAACTCCCTTTGAAACACTGTTGAGCCATGCATTAGAACTCCCAAAAGACTTCACACAGTGAAACTCAAGAGTCTTTTACACGTTATTGAACCATGAATTGATACACCTAAGGGTCTTATACATTGTTGAGCCATGAATTAAAACTTACAGCGGTTGTTACTTTTTTAACGAAATGTGTTGTCACCGTACTAAAAACAGAATCTTCCAGTCTACTTCTCTTCTAATTAATTTGATCAGTCAGGATTTGCTTCTGTGGGGGAACCGTTCTTCTTCCACATTATGCTTTGAACACACTGTTGAACCACGATTTAAAACTTCTAAGAGTCTTTTACACGCCCGAACTGTAAATTAAAACACTCAGGTGTCATTTATACACTGTTGATGCATGTTTCAAAACACGCAAGAGTCTTGACACACTTCAACCATGAATGAAAACTCCTAGGAGCCTTGACGCACTGTTGAACGATGGAAGAGTCTTTTACACACCGTGCAAGCATGAATTCAAACGCTGAAGAGTCATTTGTAAACTATTCAACCATGAATTAAAACTCCCAAGTGCCTTACACACTATTGAGCCAGGAACTAAAACTCCCAAGTATCTTTTACATACTGCTGCACCATAAATTAAATCTCCCAGGAGTATTTATACATTATTATACCACGTATAAAACTCTTAAAGTATTTTACGCACTGTTTAACCATAAATCCTGTAGCCTACACTTGGTTGAACCATGAATAAAGCTCCCTTTTAAACACTATTGAGCCATGCATTAGAACTCCTAAGAGACTTCAGACAGTATTGTACCATAAATTAGAACTTGAGAGTCTTTTATATACATATCAACCACTGATTAAAGCTCCCAGGAGTCGTACACCATGAATTGATACACCTAAGGGTATTTTACATTGTTGAGCCATGAATTAAAACTCCGAAGAGTTTCTTAGCATACTCTTAAACCATAAATTAAAACTCCCAGAAGTCATGTACACACCTTTTAACCATTAACTAAAACTGTCTAGTCTTTTACATGCTGTTGCACCGTCAATTAAAACTCCTAGAAGTATTCTACACTTTATTGCACCATGAATAAAACTCAATGGTAAAATTATCCAAAACAACTAAATTTCAAGAGTTTTTACAAACTGTTGAACCAGTAATTAAAACTCTTTAGTCGTTGACACACTGTTGAGCCATGAATTAAAACTTCCAATAGTCTTCCGCACCGTTGCACCGGGAATTAAAAAAACTTTCAACAGTCTCTTACACACTGCAACCATAAATTAAAACCTAATGGTTTTCTAAACACTGTTAAGCCATGAATTAGAACTCCTAAGGGTTTTACACAATATTTTGCCATAAATTAAGTCTCCTACGAGACTTTTACACACCATTGAACAATAAATTAAAACTCGCAAGAAACTTACATATTGTTAAACCGTGAATTAAAGCTCCCAAGGGTCTTTCATACATTGTTGAGCCGTGAATTAAAACTCACAATAGTCTTTTAAACGCTGTTGAGCCGTGAATTAGAACCCTAAGAGTTTTTAAACACATTGCCGAATCATGAATTCAAACTCCCAAGAGTTTTTCCACACTGTTGAGCCATGAATTGTAACTCACAATAGTCTTTCACTCGGTTAGACCATGAAATAGAAATTCCGATGGCCTTTTACACACTTCAACCATGAATTAAGCCTCCCAACTGTCTTACACACTATTATTGAACTACGAATTAAAACGCCAAAGGGTCTTTTGCACACGGTTGGACCATAAATTAAAACTCAATATTAGTCTTTTACACCTTATTGAGCAATGAGTTAAAACTCCGGAGTCCTTTACACACTCTTGAATCCTGAATTAAAACTCCCAAATGTCTTACACACTGCTGAATGACGAATTAAAACTATTTAGTCTTTTACACACTTTTGAACCACGAGTTAAAACTCCCAACCATTTAAATTTTGTTGCAAGTTAAAACTACTTCTCATTAAGAAATCCTCATTTCGGGGGCTGTCTTTTTTCTTCCTCCATATTTTTCTTTGTTTCTTTTGTTTCAAACTCTAATTTAATACCTTCATTTTTGAGACAAATTTGATAGCAATGTCCCCCCGTGTCACGAAACGTGTTCGCAATATTTTCTCGCTATGATATTGACCATGAACGGGGATTTGTCGGAGACATTAAACGATCATTCGTGATACAAAGTATGCATTTGATGACCAAATACAAGGTTCAGATTGAATTTAGAGGTTGTGTCTCACGTAATCTAGTTGCCAAAAGTTGATCAATGTTGCCACCTGGCTGCGTTTGCATTAATTCATACAGTACTGCAATTTAGTAGTGCCTTGGACAAAGTCCGGAAACGGTTTTTTTTTGGAAAACGCCATTTCCATAAAAGCTGCGTTGACGAAGTTAGTTGATGGGCAAAAATCTAAATAACTGGATGAACCTGTACACGTATCATGTCTTGATCGTTGCTGCTGCAATATTCACGTCGTTTTCAGTGATCAGGTTTTAACGAGGTGTCAATGCTGCGCTTACCTACACGGGGGCCCCTAAGCGTTCTAATTGCACAATAATTCATGTATGCGCTGATTTGACTATAAAATGTCGAGAAAGTCTGACTGAATACAAACAGGGCTGCGTGTTTGTCGCCGACGAGGACTGTTGTCTCGTGGTGTTAAAAGGCTGCTATTTGAAGACCAAGCACTCTTCCTCTGTCAACTGCCGAGGAATTTTCAGAGTAAATGCGCGAAGGCACGACGTTCTCCAAGACCTAACCCACTGGGCGGCGGCGGCCGAAACTCTTTCATCACGTTTTCGTTGCACTTTTTTGGTCTGCCGACTTGCACTAGCAATTTAAAACTAATTTTCTCTCTTCATCATGCATACGCTGGCCCACTCAATTACGCTGCATTTTGACACCGAAATTACAAATGATTTTTGTTCTGCGACAGGGACGGGCAGTCCGTTTTTGCCGATGCAATTTGGGCCGGACATTAATTGATACGCAGGATATTTCTTTAATCAGCGGCGGAACGAGGTAATTGGGGTTTCGGCGGTGTTATAATAGGTCGGAATTCCGCTTAGCCGACACGCAACAGGTCCTTAGATGCACTTTACTGCAGCAGCCTGTTTGTTTAGCGGGTAATTATTAACGAGCCTATTATGCGTGAGCTTTCGAGAGCTTTGAGCGCCTCACAAAAGAGCACGCGGAAAACATGAAAGCCCAAGAATGCAGTTGCATTGCGCACTTCTTCAGCGGTCGCTGATTATTGCAATTTTGTAATTTACGATGGAGGAATTCAAAAGGAACAAATCGAGACTTCCTTCCAAAGAGCCGAAGCCTGAAAGCACCAAGTTGCAGTTTAGCTCTCAAGATGTAACGATTTCATTAACAACTCCGTCTGCTCCCTAGAAATGGGCACAACTCTGCAAAATTCAAATTCAAATAAAAGGAAGATTTTAGTTATAGTACAAGAATTTTGACAATAGACAGCCATATTGGGAGCCAGAAGTTAACAGATAGAAATGAGCGAATGTACCTATGATGAATAATGTATGCTGCAACTTCCTGTTGTTTGCCTTATTACAACAGGTACTTAGAGCATTCACTCATATCTTCACCTAGAAATACTAATATTAATAGAGAAAACTCGTTACTGTGTAATTTTCACGAATTTTGCTAACCATTTCAGCAAGTTTCTAGTAACTATCTTAAACGTCTTTAGCGAAATAATGATTCCAATTGACGTTTCTTCGTTGAACGTTTGATAGGAATGGATAATACCTGCTCAATGATACGTTCTTGTGATCTTTGAATACTTAGTGTTTTTCTTCCGTCTTCTTCTTGCCGACTAGTTTAATTTTAAATAAAATAGATACAGACGTGAGCATTTATGAAAATTATGTAGTCAAGTTTCTATCTTGTGGGAATTTGGATGAAATCTTCAATATTTTTGTTGCTCAAGTTATTTTTTCAATATTTTATTCGCATCTTAAAGAGAAATCTTGCAATTTAAAAAAATCCTCAGGTTATACGCAAGCCTCCCATGTGAAATTTTGGCGGTATTCGCTTTTCAACTCGCGTATTTCTGATATACCAACTGTTTTCATGCGCAAATTTCTTAATATTCCCATAAACTGGACATTTCCGAACCATAACCCACAATAAAAGTCAACATCAGAGCCAAACTTTTGCCTTGTTGGGCGATTTAACGTCCTCGGACGTGTCGTAATTGCCGGCAAGTCGGGCCGCCATTTTTATTTGCCTCCGCCGAGGTGTGGTATGCGACAACGCTGAGATCGGCATCCTCTGAAAGGTGGAGTTATTGTGGGTTGCCTACCTTCGTGGACGAGACCAGAAATTCAAAACAATGTGCCAACGTTGCTGCTAAATTCAACTTTCGGTTTCGGAATTGGCCGTTACAGCAACACGCGCAGCCTCCACTTAAGAGCAAAGAAGATGAGGCCATGCGCACTGCGGTTCAAAAGTTTAAGGGGATATTTTTGAAACGAGTAGGAAATTTCCCTAGTTTTTCGCGGGCTTTTACAGCTCAGGTGCATTAAGTGGTTTATGGTCTTGCACTATCATTTATTTTGCGGTTGGCGTCCGGTTTCCTGTGGGATATATATTTAAAGATGATGGAAGCTCTTTATCCGGGTAGTTCGATTTTTCAGACTTGTAACCATTTCTATATATTCCTCCAGCCATTCTTCTTTACAACCATTACGTCGAACCGTTTCTCTTGTGATTGGCATGAATGCCACCCCTATTATCATCTTCAAATTTAGCTAATTTTGTTCAATCATTGATCTTCGCGATCGTCGTCATTTCGTGATACAAGTTCATCGCCCGTTTTTCACCAACAACACAGCGACATTAAACAGTTTTGAAAACAGGATCCATTGCTGGCTGTTTCAGTGCTTACGAAGTGTTTGCTTTAAAATCCAGCAAGTGTCAGTCGCCTGAAGCAAAAACTCAACTGATCTCGTTCAAAGTTCGCCTGTTTTATGGCTTGACAAAAACTTGGCATTGAGGTAGCAGACTTCCAAAAAAAATCGCGATTTTGCTTTTTAGACAATCAGCTGTGTTTCCTGGGCCCCAGGACACAATAAATCGACACGAAACCTCGCGTGGGAGTCCTCCAGACACTAATGGAGACTTTTGTTGCAGATTTCGACTTCACCAGCTATCTCCCCAGCACGATCGCTTCTGCAAGTGTAGCCTCGGCCTTGGTTGGGCTTGGCTGGACCAGCAAGAGCGGCCGTTCGCTGAATGACCTCCTGCAGATCCTCCACGAGATCACCTCCACGGAGCAGGTACGTTGATAGCTACGATTGTGGAAGACGCTGGAGTAATGAATGAAGCAACAGGTGCCGGGCACATGTGGGATGGCTGCCGACGCTCCTAAAAAACCGCGCAAAAAACCGTAACGGTCGTTGATTATAGGGTAGCTAATGGCTTTTGTCAACTCGAATCGCCGTTTTATAAATAATTGTATCGCGGGACATTTTTGGTTCAAAGACTCTTCGTGTAAATACGGTTGCCAGATTTTTGTTATTTCGCTCGCTCGTGTTGCTCATTGCCAAATGTCAAGGTTACTTTACTTTAACAATTGCTAGATAATTTCTGAAAGTTACTAGGTCTTGTTGGAAATTCAACATAAATAATTTTTGAAAAACCTTCTGCAAGCTTGTTGGCAATTTGCTGCAAGGTTAGTGACACTTGCTGGAAACTTACCAAGAAGTTTTTACAAATTCGCCAAAAGTTCACTGAATTGTAACTAAAACATCCGCTAAAAGTTTAATAGAAGTTTACTAAAAAAATACAGTTGAAAATTCGTTGCTATTTTGAAGAAAACCTACGGAATTTACTGAAAATTATTTGAAAAATTTGCTGCAAATTCTTTATAAAACTTGAAAAAACGTTTGATGATGGTGACAGTTTGATGCACAATTTTAAAGTTAACTTGTGACTTTCTGAAAAGTGGTTCTAACCTCATTGACAGTTCGTTGCAACTTGGATGAAAATTTGCTAAAAATTACTAAAGTTATTGAAAATTGTTTTTACAATTTTCTGCAACCTGCTGAATACACGTTTCAAATTCGCTGAAAATTTTCTACAAGTTAAGTGAAAATTAAACGCAAAATTTCTGGACGCAAAATTTGTGGAACATTTAGCAACAAAATTACTACAATTGGTTGAAAATTTTCCTTTAAACCTAACTAAAAATTCGTTGCTGAATTTGTACTTAAATTATTGCGACAATATTCCAACATACCTGCAATCTTGCAAAAAATTAAATGTACTTTACAAATTCCCCGAAATTTCCTTACAAATAAACGAGGAACTTCCTACAAATGCGTTAAAAAATACTCGAACGTTGATTGCTAAAAATATAGAAATTTGATTAAAATTCACTAGAGACAACAAAATTACTACAATTTGTTGCAAATGTTTTTCCAAATTTGTCAAATATTTAAAGCAAGGGAACTGAAAATGCAGAATAAGGTAAGGTTTCTAATTGCTGAAATCTAGATAAAAATTCGTTTCAAACTTGCTGCATTTCTGCGAAAATTATTGCAAAAGTATTTCTATAATCTTGCTAAAATTTTAATAACCACTGCAAATTTCCTGAAAATTTCCTACAAATTAAGTGCAAATAGCTACAGACGCGTTAAATTACTCGAACGCTGATTGCTACAAAATCTAGCAATATTTGTTAGAAATTCACTAGACTTACTACAATTTGTTGCAAAGTTTTTTTCAAATTTGTCATTTAAAAAAAGTAACTGAAAGTGCATAATATCGTAGTTGTCTAACTAATTGCTGAAACTTAGCTATAAATTCGTTTAAAACTTGTATTCTATGAAAATTATTACAAAATTATTCAAAAATGGCATCTACTCACCTTGGAAAAATTGTAATAAACATTGCAAAATTGCTTTCTTCAAACTAGGTGACAATAGCTACGAGCACGTAAAAAATATTACTCGGACATTGATTCCTAATAATTTAGCAATATTTGTGAGAAATTCACTAGACTTACTACCATTAGTTGCAAATTTTCCTCCAAACTCGTCAAAAATTTGATTAAAAGTAACCGAAACCACTGAATATTGTAATTTTGCTAATTGCTGAAACCTAGTTAATAATTGATTGCAGAATTGCAGATTTTTTCGAAAATTATTGGAAAATTAATGAAAATGTCCTGTAGTCTTGCTAAAAATCGAATAAGCATTGAAAATTCCCTAACGATTTTGTCAAATTACGTGGAAATTGTTACAAATACATTAAAACGGTATTAGAACGTTGTTTTTTAAAATTTAGCAAAATTTGTTGAAAATTTACTGGACCTGTAAAAATTGTTGCACAATTTCTTCGAAATTTGTTAAATGTTTAAAGCAAAGTAATTGAAAATTCAGAATATCGTAAGTTTTCCAATTACTTGCTGAAACCTAGCCAAAAGTTTGTCACAAACTTGCTGAATTTCTATGAAAATTATTTCATCTAACCTTGCTAAAATCCAATAAACATTACAAATTCGCTGAAAACTTCCTACAAGCTATGCGAAAATTACTACAGGTGCATTAAAATGTACCTCAAACGTTGATTGCTCAAGATCTAACAAAATTTGTTGAAATTTTACTTCACTCACATAAAACAGTTACTACAAGTTTGTTTAAAAATCCTTCAAACTTGTAAAAAATTTGATACAAAGCAACTGAATATACACATTCTTTAGAAACTTGCAGAATTTCTAGGAAAATTATAAAATTATTCAAAAATTGTCTACAACTTTTCCAACATTGCAAGTTTTCTGAAAATTCCTTACACATTATGTGAAAGTTGCTACAAATGCATTAAAAATTTCTCGAATGTTGATTGCTCGAGATATAATATAAATTTGTTGCAAATTCACTAGACTTACAACATCACCAATTGTCTAAACCTTGCACAAAATTCGTTACGAACTTAATTTTGAATTTAATGAAAATTCATTACAAATTGGTTGAAAATTACTCTAAATTTGCTAAAAATTACTCAAGCCTTGCTTGTGTTGAAAATCGAGCAAAATGTTTTGATATTTACTATAGACTTGTAAGACGTACCAAAAATTGAATGGAAATTTAGAGGGGGAAAACCAGAAACTGTAGTGAAAATTTGCTGCAAACTTTTTGGTAATTTATTTTCAAACTGGCAAAAAATTATCCAACAATTTTTCTAAGTAAACTACTGCAGTTTGCAGCGAAATGCTCCTCCATTTTTCTCAATATTGTATCATTTATTTTATTCATTCTTGTAGTATACAATAAACAAAGGATTCGCATTCAATAAAAAAGCTAGGGGACATCTGGCAACCCTACGTGTAAACATCTCCACCAAGGTTACGGCGTCATCCCATTGATCTTGCGGCCTGCGTCTGGTTGTGTTTATCAGTGACTGATTTTCTAATAGATAATTTTTTTTTGTCCACAGGATTACATCCTAGACTGTTTTAAACAAATAGAAAATATGGTCAGGATCTCCTCGTCGGGGCAGCCTCCGACAGGACTCAGCAATAGTGATATAGAAAGTTTCTCTTCATGTTCCGTAAGGTCTGACGAGTTTACCCCTCCGCCCTCTGCCTCGGACAAGCTCCAGGAGCAGGAGTCGGCAGGGACGCCTACGGACGTGCGGGACATCCACTTTTAAAGGATCCTAGTGATATAGTTAATTAGTAGTAATAAAGGAAAGTCATGAGTGGCATAAGTGTCTTGGTGCAGATACAGATCACCGAGCGAGGCGAGCGCGATCAGCACGGAAAGGACGCGGAGGATAATTGTACCTAAGATAAACAGAATTTATGTGCAAGTCATGGTTTCGGGGGAAGGCAATACATTACGCTTTAATGAGAACTATTTAGGTTAAGAAATACTTATTGTTTCATTCCTGCTAGGCCCTCTTCTGCTGGGGATGAGCAGAAACCATTAAAAACACTTAGTCAGTGTAAATACACAATTGCCTTTGCAATCTCTGTTCCTATAACAGAAAAGTGTTCCATAATTAATTTTAGGGTAGTTTACAATACTTACTGTTAACTTTAATAAGTAGATTGGGATCATTTTGCAAAGACTGCTTAATTAGTGAATAATAATTAACACGGTTACTGATACTATTACGAAGGGCATGGCCGCCCACAATAGATGTCTTCCATTCAAGTTTTCACTGCTGACACGTGTCGGAAATACCTTCCAAATTTTGACTAGTAGCAGCAACGTATGAACAAACAATGCAACGTATGATAAATGTGTCTTATTAGTGGTATTAACTATTGTAATCCAGTACTAATGCGATATTTTTGTAATCCGCTTTTTAAACTAGTAGTAAACGGAATGTTCTAGTTAGCGTTGTAATAATCCGCAAATGTGATTACCGTATTTACGCGATGTTTGTGATTCAACTTGAAATTTTATGCCATGAAGCACTTGAGAGTAATTTTAAAATACACAAAAAATAGGAATATTAACCAATTTATAGTACCTAATGCGCTTGGGCATATATAATATATATCTTGTTTTGCTTATAAATGTCATTAGTGTAAATAGTAAGAAGTCTATACAAATCAAATGTAAATATGATTCGATCACCAACCACATTCACTGCCATTACACGACAATATTTCACGATGTTACATTTTGTCATTGCTCACAATAGTTGTTAAATTAAAATATACCTCATTACAGTTCCAACAGACAGAATCAGTACGAATATTAAATATTTTATTGTAAATAGACAACATATCATATTTTATGCTTATATTTGTAATTTTTGTTATGTAAATATTATATCACGAATATTTCTTTTATAATAAAGATTTTCTTTTATGAATTCCTGTTTTTTATTTTTTTAAGGTGTAGACTTAAGTTCAAGGTTTCATACGGAGCCGTAATATGTTCTTTCAAGTTTTTAATATTACTAATTTTGTATTTTGCTACACTTTAGTATGCGGTGCCTACTTAACAATACTTACAATAAAAAAAGGAAGGAAACAAATTAAATCTTTAAAATAAACATAAAAAACCTAAAGAAAGATGACGTTCTTTGTATAGAGAATAAAAGAGGAATTCAAATGCTAAGGAATAACCTTTTCATCAGGTACCAAAGTCATATGCAAAATTGAAACAAAATGCAAGCTATAGAACTAAGAAAGAAAGCAGTTTCACCATTAAATTACTGTGTCTGCATCGGTGTTGTTATAGATTATTTACTAAATTAAATTGAGTATCGTTAAAAGCAGTGCAGTTATAGATTATATTACCGCACTCTTTTTATAAAACAAAGAATACATTGAACCAGAATTTATTGATGAAGATAAAATATTGAACAATAATCGTTACACATTTGCTTATCGCATTTAATGAAACTCATTTGATTACCGCAAGATTCAGTTCACCGCCTCGTTCTGGCAATAAAACTCGTTTCGTTAAGATGCTCATAGTCAAACTTGTATCGTTAATATCTATAATGTAGCTCCTTTCTACCTCTCAGTGCAGGGTTAGTTTAGAATCGAATTTAGGATACACTTTTCCTTCATACTGCTCACCACTTTCTTCTGACTTCTGCTATTATTCTCATCTCCCACTAAATTCCTTTTTCCTCTACTGCCTTCTTCACCCTGTCCTTCAATATCTTTCTTTTTGCTTTTTTCCCTCAAAAATTTTCATTACTATTTTCTCCTCGCTTATCCTAATTATATACAACTAGAATTTTTGGCTGGGAAAGCACAGGCCTCCCAAACAACCATCGCCAATACCTATGTATTTCTAAAGACATGAATTTGCATAAATTACCTCTTCAAATACATTAATTTGCTTGTTTTTTATGGTGTTATATGTCTTAGTAGCATATCAATAAATTATTTCTCGCAACCTAATGAAGTTATCGGTAAAACCATGGTGTAACGAATACAAGGTGTAATGTTCCGCAGAATGGAAACATTGTGAGCGGAGCTTCAAATTCAGCCAATAAGAAATGCACCTACAAAGGGCGCAAATTTTAAATGGAGATGCGTAAGAAAAACTAAAAAAGCAGTTGTGTGCCGTATTTTTTTTTTGTATGCTGATCAAAAACAAGAACAATTTTGATTTTATTAAAGAATTATTCCAAATATTTGCTTTAAAAATTCTGTTATTCTTGTTATACGTTTCGTAGTACTGCAGTGTATTGGTGACGTCGTCTATGTCAAATTCGAAGTTAGCTTTGCATCAGACTGTGACAAACCTAACCTGTTAATCTCAAATTTGACATTGACTGACAGTGCCAGCAACAATATACAATTACGGCCATGGTTACACCAGTATCGTGGCCCTGATGGATTTCCTGAGTAGATGCATTGGGGATTGGTTGACATCTCCCCTCTGCTTTCTGAATGACTCCTAACACCACAAACTGCGCATCTCCGGAAACGTTTCATCTTGTATTCTTTACGCCATGTGTAAAACTATGATTTCAGTCGAAATCACTTTTTGGGAAACCATCACTTGGTTTCCATTTATAAGCTTTTATGTCAATTTTTAAATTGGTTCTTAGTACGGAAAATATCATCTTCAATGTTATGTGATTTCTCTTTATCATAATATCTTCGGCTTGCAACTGTGGAAATTCAAGCAGTCAGGGTGATTTATAATGGGTGCTCATTAGAATTTGTGATCTAGTCGGCTTTGAAACTGATGAAGTCATGTCGTGCATTAAATCATATGGCTGATAACTGACACTGGTGACACTGTAAGTCTATGTCAAATTCGATGTTAGCAGGTTAGGTCTGTGTCAAAACTGACACAAAACCTAACCTGCTAACATCAACACAAAATTCTCTTTGCTACAGTGGTGAACTACTTCTACATGGCACAAAAACTAGTCGGTAAATACAATATTAAGTTACTTTATGTAAATGTACCAATACACCAGAGACATCCAAATACCTGCAAACCGTGATACGAGTATTCTGCAATTTTATTTCTTTAATTTGATTTTCCCTGCATTTGCATTCTAAATTTTTTTTCTTGCTTGTATTTTTGCAAATGCATTTATTGCTATAGCCGGAAATGGCAAGTCATCTAATCTTTCTTGAGAGGTACAATTCCTGAGAAAATTTTGTATTATTTTCAATTTTGTATGTGCCTTCTTTTGTTATCTCTGTCGTTTAATTTTGAAATTTTAAAAACAGTACTTTCATTGTTACGTTAATCTCGCGTTTGAAATTTGATAAGCTGGGACTTGCCCCCCCCCCCCCCTCCCTTCTGATAGTTACGCCTATGATCTCAATTACACCTTTTGTAGAGTTAACTCATCTGACTCGACTTTCAGCAGCTTTCTACTGTATATGTCATTTCTAATTCTGTCTTTTCTAGGTTTCAAGTTTCATAAGAACTTCCTTAATTCAGCCTCCTTCTACTTTTTGGTGCAGAGTTAGTTTGCAATTGAGTTTAGGGTATATTTTCCCCCATACTTATGACCACCTTCTATCTTCAGCTATTTGCCTCACCTCCCATTCAATTTTTTCCTCCTCTACTGCCTTCCTAATATGTAATTCCAAGTCTTTCTTAGCCGTCGGTTTTTTCTTTTTCCCCTTCTGCCATCTCATAAATTTTCCTCACCATTCTGTACCAAGCTTCATCCGCAACTTACTTAATTCAGATCCCTGAAACATGAATCTTTTCGGTGTAGGGCTAATTTGGAATTGAGTTTAGAGCACACCTTTCCCCCAAACTTAACTGCCACCTTCTATCTTCTGTTATTTTTCTCGCCTATTCTCACTTAATTCTTCTCTCCTCCATTGTCTTCACCTCCTTGTTTCATGTCTTTTTTATTCCCTCTCTGTCCTCATACATTTTCATCACCATTATCTTCTCAGCCATTTTAGTTATATTGCCCGTAACCATCTCAACTGTCTCGTTTATAATATATAGTTAATTTGACGTGACTTTAAACAGCTTTGCCCTAGCCATAACAATTGCTCATTTTGGATAGTTTGATTGTTGATTCCACTGGTTCGACTTTCAGCTGCTTTCTGTATGTCTCATTACGGATTCTGTCTTTACTAGTTTTAAATTTCCATCCTTAACTTAATACAGCTCCATTTTATCTCTCGGTGTAGAGGGTTAGTTTGAAACTGAGTTTAAAGTACACTTTTTCTCCATACTTTTAGCATTTAGCTATCTTCTGTTATTTTTCTCACCTCTCACTTATTCCTCTCTCCTCTACTGCGTTCTTTGTCTCGTTCTTCCATGTTTTTTTAGCCGTCTTCTTTTGTTTTCCTTACCATTCTCCTCTAATCCATTCCAGTTATGTGACCTATAGCCATCTCACTGGCCCTTTTGGATAGTTAATTCCACTTGGTTTGACTTTCAGCTGCTCTCTGTATGTTTCATTTCTAATTCTGTTTTTTCTATTTCTAACATTTCATCCTTAACTTACAATATCCAGCTCCCTTCTACCTTTCTGTGTAGGGTTAGTTTGGAATTTAGTTTAGGTACCTACACTTTTCACCCATACTTTTCGTCAACTTCTGTCTTTTGCTATTTTTTTCATTGCCTTTTGCTTAATTCCTCTCATCTTCACGCCCTATTTTATCCTGTTCTCAATGTTATTTTTGACCGTTCTCTTTTCCTTTCCCCTCTCATGCCTCATAACTTTTCTTCACCATTTTCTCTTCACCAATCTTAGTTATATAGCCTAGCTAACTCAATTTCCCCTTTTGGATAGCTAATTCCACTTGATTCGATTTTCAGCTGCTCTCTGTATATCTCATTTCTAATTCTGTCTTTTCTATTTTTAATATTTCTTTCTTAACTTACTTAATCCAGCTCCCTTCTATCTTTCCATGTAGGGTTAGTTTGAAATTGAGTTTAGGTACACTTTTCACCCATACTTTTCGCCAACTTCTGTCTTTTGCTATTTTTTTCACTGCCTCTTGCTTAATTCCTCTCATCTTCACCCCCTATTTCACCCTGTTCTCAATGTTATTTTTGACCGTTCTCTTTTGCTTTCCCCTCTCATGCCTTATAACTTTTCTTCACCATTTTCTCTTCACCAATCCTAGTTATATAGCCTAGCTAACTCAATTTCCCCTTTTGGATAGCTAATTCCACTTGATTCATTTTCAGCTGCTCTCTGTATATCTCATTTCTAATTCTGTCTTTTCTATTTTTAATATTTCTTTCTTAACTTACTTAATCCAGCTCCCTTCTATCTTTCCATGTAGGGTTAGTTTGAAATTGAGTTTAGGTACACTTTTCACCCATACTTTTCGCCAACTTCTGTCTTCTGCTATTTTTTCACCGCCTCTTGTGTAATTCCTCGGTCTTTTACTTCTTTCTTCACCCTGCTCTCAATGTCATTCTTAGCCGTTCTCTTTTCCTTTCTCCCTTCATTCCTCATAACTTTTTCTCACCCTTTTTTCTTCACCAATACTAGTTATATAGCCTAGCCAACTCAATTGCCTTTTTGCGATATTTGATTCCACTTGGTTCGACTTTCAGCTGCTCTCTGTCTCATTTCTAATTCATCTTTTCTATTGCTAAGATTTCATCCTTAACTCACAATATCCAGCTCCCTTCTATCTTTCCGTGTAGGGTTAGTTTGGAATTGAGTTTAGGTACACTTTTCACCCATACTTTTCTCCAACTTCTGTCTTCTGCTATTTTTTTCACTGCCTCTCGCTTAATTTCTCTCGTTTTCACCCCCTTCATCACCCTGTTCTCAATGCTATTCTTGGCTGTTCTCTTTTCCTTTCCCCTCTCATGCCTCATAACTTTTCCGCCCCATTTTCTCTTTACCAATTCTAGTTACACAGTCTAACCATCTCAATTGCCTCTTTTGGATAGTTAATTCCACTTGGTTCGACTTCCAGCTGCTCTCTTTTGTCTCATTTTAATTTTGTCATTTCTAATTTTAAAGTTTCATCCTTACCTTATTTAATCCAGCTTGCTTCTACCTTTTGGTGTAGGGTTGGTTTGGAATTGAGTTTAGCGTACACTTGTCGCTCATACTTATCTAAATCTTCTGTCATTTGCTATTTTTCCCATCTTCTCCCGCTTAATTCCTCTCTCCTTCATTGCCTTTTTCATCCCGTCAATCCATTCTTGACTGTTCTTTTTTCTTTTTCTTTCTCTCGCCTGTTAAATTTTCCTCATCATTTTCGTCTCGCCCATCCTAGTTACGTACCCTACCCTGTTGTATAGTTAATTCCATTAGTTCAACTTTCAGCTGCTCTCAGTATAATATGTCTCATTTCTGATTCCGTCTTTTCTAGTTTTAAATTTTCATCCTAACTTACTTAATTTAGATTCCTTCTCATGGGCGTAGGAGAGGGGGTGGCCAGGTGAGCCAGGTTTACCCCGAATCATCAAAGCAAGGAGCCGGTCATCATAGAATCTAGCCCAGAATAAATTAATGAAGTAAATATGACAAAGGACGATAACAACAAAAATATAAATTGCAATAAATTAACACTATGCTAATATCATGGCACACATTCTGTTTTTAAAATATACTGTTCCTGCTAGGAATGAAATTGTTTTCATTGTGTTTGAGACTTTGATTTGTTCGGTTTCCAAATTTAAGAGAGAGGGACGAGGGAGAACAAATAAATTCAACAGTGGTGGAAGTTGGCCCACACACTGTACAAATTTCCTTCTTATGCCTATGCCCATTCTACTTTTCGCTGTAAGGTTAGTTTAGAATTGAGTGTAGAGAACACGTTTGCTCCTTATTTTTCTTCATCTTCTGTTGTCTGCTATTTTTCTCACCTCCTCCGGTTTAATTTCTCTCTCCTTCACTGCCTTCTTCACCCCGTCTTTCCATATCTTTGTTGGCTGTCCTCTTTATCTTCTTCATCTCTCTTTCACCTCATAAACTTTTCTGACCATTCTCTCATAACCCATCTTAGTTATATGGCCTAGAGTGCAATTACATTTTCCTCCATATTCTCTTCTAACCCATTCTAGTTATATCACCTATAGCCATCACAATTGCCCATTTTGTATAGTTAACTAGTTCTATTTTCACGTGATCTCTGCATGTCTTCAGTTCTGGTTCTGTTTTTTCTAGTTCTAAAGATTCATCCTTAACTTACTTAATCCGGCTCTCTTCTACCTTTTGGAATAGGGTTAGTTTGGACCTGAGTTTAGGGTACACCTTTCCTTCATACATCTTGCCATCTTTTGTTTTCTGCAATTTTTTTTAAATCTCCCGTTCATTCATGTCTTGCTTAGCCGTGCTATTTTTCTTTTCCTGACCATTCTCTTCTGATCCATTCTAGTTAAATATATAGTCAAACCGTATTAATTTCTCCTTTTATATAAGTAACTTCACTCAACTCCACTGGTTGGATTTTCACCTGCTCTCGATATGTCCCAGTTCTGATCCTGTTTTCCAGTTTTAAAGTTTCATCCTTAACTTACTTAATCCAGCTCCCTTCTATCTCTCATCAGTGTAGGGTACTCTTTTCCTCAATACTTTTTATGACCTTCTGTCTTCTGGTATTTTTTATTAAATCATCCCACTTAATTTCTCTTTTTTACTGCTTTCTTCACTTCTTCCTTTTACGTCTTTCTTGCCCGTCCTCTTTTTCTACCTTCTTTCGCCTCACAAATTTTCCGGACCGTTCTCTCCTCTCCCATCCTTGTTATATATGACCCACCCATCTTAATTGCTGCGTTTGTGTAGTTAACTCCACCAAATCGATTTTCAGCTTTACGTACTTTTCATATGTCAGTTTTGATTCTGTTTTTTCTAGTTTTAAAGTTTCTTAACATACTTAATCCAGTTCCCTTCTATCTTTCGGTGTAGGGTACACTTTGACTCCATACTCCTTGCCATCTTCTCTGTTCTGTTATTTTTCTTACTTCGCCCGCTTATTTCCTATTTTTCCACTCTCTTCTTCATCCCATTCTCTTCTATGTCCTTGTTAGCCGTCTTCTTTTTCTTTTCCTGATCAATCCTAGTTGTATAGACTAGCCATTGCAATTGCTTCTTTCTTATAATTAATTTCGCTGTTTCGATTTTCACCTGCTTTCTGCTTCAGTTCTAATTCCGTTTTTTCTAGTTTTACATTTCATCCTTAATTTACTTAATCGAGCTCACTTCTACATTTCGGGGTAGGGTTAGTTTGTAATTGAGTTTAGTGTACACTTTTGCTCTATAGTTCTCACTGCACTCTGTCTTCTGGTATTTTTTATCCTCCACTCCTTCCACGCCTGTCTTGCCCGTCTTCTCTTTATTTTCCTCCCCTCTTCGCCTTATAAATTTTCCTCTGTGTTCTCTCCGCCCTCATCTTTATTACATGACCTACCCATCTTAATTAGTTTCTCCCTTCTCGCCTCACTATTCTCTCCTCACGCATTCTATTTATATCGCCTAACCATCTCAGTTGCACCTTTTGTATGGTCACTTCACTGACTTGATTTTCAGCAGCTCTATGCATGTCTCATCTCTGATTCTGGCTTTTCTAGTTTTAAAAGTTTCAACCCTAACTTACTTAATTCAGCTCCTTCCATCTTTCGGTGTAAGGTTAGGTTGGAATTGAGCTTAGGGTGCACTTTTCCTCCAAATTTCTCGCCATATGCTGTCTTGTATTATTTTTGTTACCTCCTCCCACTTAATTCCTCTCTCCTTCACTCCCTTCTGCACCTCGTCTTTCTGTGTATTTTTTGACCGTCTTTTTTTTCATTTTCTACTCTATCTTTTGCTTATCCATATCATTTTTTCTCTTGCATCTTAGTTAGGAAGTGCCAAAAGAGAAAGACTTGAGATGGAGACTCTGGGAAGAGAAGAGAAATGTTGTAGGACCACAACAAAGATGGGGAAATTAAGAAAATCAGTGGCTTAAACTGGTATGACGTTGCACAAAACAGACATATATGAAAGAATCTTGAAGGCGTCTATGTCTGACTGAGCAGATTGATACTTCAAACATTGATTATGTGGCGGGGCCCATAAACCAGTGGGTATCAAAGTCAATCGTGTGTATTGCTTTACGAAATACATTAATAAAAGTGAAATTCGGGGTGCACCGATACAAGTTAAACCAGTGGGTGTCTAAGTCAATTGTGCTCTGACATTTAAGACATTTCTTTTAAAGTCAGGTTTGAGTAATGTCGTCGCTTGGAAAATCTAAGCGAGCTTTTCTAAAACGTCACGCTAAGCGAGCTTTTTAAAAACGTCAAGAACTGATTCGTCGGACTGCAGTTCTCCAAACATCGCAATTTCTATCTCATCACAGCGTGAGGGACCGAGCAACAAAGACACTACAGAGAGGATAGCTAGTTTACCCTCTGCGTAATGTAACAGCACCAACTGTAAGAGCAAGAAACGGCCGGTCATCCGACTCTACAGACAATGGGCCATATAACCGAGACGAGAAAAGTGAAATGGATTCCTCCTCGAGGCGAAAGTAAGATCAACCCCTTGCGTGACAATACAGAAACCGAGCCAGCTCATGCCCAGCTGGCAACGGGCATTGTACTCGATGGATGCCCGGAGATCAGGGAATCCTTTCTCTTGAATAAGCGACCTGTATAATATGGGCAGACAGTCAGGCGTGTGGACATTGCGTCTCCACTGCCGTCTTGAGTTACTTTAACCAAGACGAAGACTTTGTCAGATTCCTTAGCCTACATTTCGAATCAGATTTCGGCGTTCCTATATATATAATTTTGCTATGTGACCCCTTGCAAGGTGGAGAGATGATCTACAGAGAATTGCAGGTAAAAATTGGATTTCGGTGGCCCAAGACCGAAATAGATGGAGGAGCCTGGAGGAGGCCTACATCCAGCAGTGGATGTCAACGGGCTGAGAAGAAGAAGAAGAAGAAGCTATGTGTATTTGTTTTTCTACATATTTACGTTTTGTATGTGTTTGTAATTACTGTTCTAATGTAAATAAAAAGGAATGTTATTGTTTTCCACAATCGATTATATCTTATTGAACCAATTTAATTTTAAAGTGGTGAACCTGGTAAGAACATTACAACAGTTCCTAAAGTGCCAACCACTTCATTGTTGACCTGCTAACGAACAACATTAAATAAACAACATAACTTTTTCCTAAAATTGTTTAATCAGGTCAAAATACAGTCAATTCTAGCAATAGGGCTTTTATTTGTTATATTGTTCCAAGCAATTATGTACCTACTACATACTTAACTGAAACGTTTAAGCAATTTATATATATTTGGGGCATGCTTTATATAATATAAACTATACAGTAGAATACTCTACAGAATATCGTTGGTAAAGCTTTTCCATAATTAGTTTTTGCTTTAAAACTCACTGTGCAACGGATTCATGCCAAAACTTGATTTGGTGGATGATAAGATGGCAACCAACTGGTTATATTTGAATGTTGTTAAAACTTAGTGTGTCTTGAAATGGCGTAACAGAAAATTTGGCATCAGAGCCAGTGTCATGGCCAGGAACAATATATTGTAATGGTATAGTGCCTACCGCAATTCTAGTTGCATAACTAAGACACGAACATGAAAGAAAGATTCAAATAGGCCCAGAATTGGTATTTCCTTTATTGTAACATAAAGTCATTGTTATACATTGTGTCTTAAAATGAATTACATCTAGTATGCTTTGAATTTCCCATAATGCAATCTAAAATTTTACTTGAAATTGGCAAGACTGTAAGTCTATGTCTAATTCGAGGTAAGTAGGTTAGGTTTTGCCAGTCTGTGTCAAAAGTGACACAAAACCTAACCCTCTAACCTTGAATTTGAGATAGACTTACAGTCTTGCCAATTTCAAGTAAAATTTTAGATTGCATTATGGGAAATTCAAAGCATACTAGAGATAATTCATTTTAAGACACCCGGTATGATTAGCAGTAACTGTAATTTGATTGACAGAGGTTAACATTAGATTAAACGGTATCGGCAGGGTTGCGTTTAACTTAATTTTTATTGATTGTGCTCGTTAGGGCGGATGCACTTAATTTATGTGAACTGACAGATTTGATCTTGTAACATCAAGACAAGAATGTGAATTTAATAAGATACAGAGATGTTTCAAGACGTTACGAAAGTTATATGCAGTGATAGTAGTTAATTTATGAGGCCAACAATCGGCAACGCAGCTGAAAGGTAAGAAGCAGTATAAGAAAACATATAATGCAAAGAGCATTGACAAGGCGTCCTACGATGGAGGAAAAGCAATAGTGCAGTGCTAATTAAAACTCGTGAAACTAGTGCTATTAAAACTTATGTGAATAAAGGAGAGATGTGAGGTTAAAAGTGCTTCGATTTGACATTTATCCAAAAACAATTTAGTTTCTAAGAAAAACATTGTACAAAACTTACTTCAGAACAATTGTAATAGTTGCTAGGATACGAGATGTTCTATTGTTATTGTTGACAACCCAAGCCAAGTGAAAATAGCTGTTTGTAAGATTGGCTCGTAAAAGTTGTATTATTTTGAATATAAAAAGTTATTTCTTTAAATCCAAGTTAGGTTTTATTTGCTCACCAGTCCACAGAGTGCCTTTGTAAAAAAATTCATCGAGTAATAAAGTCCCAGTGAAGAGGAAAGTGATCCTAAAGGTTTTTTCCAAATGAGTTTAACTTTGGGGCCAGTTTTTTACCAGTTTCGAGATAGCAGTCGGCTGAAATTTGTGTGCAGCGTGTAGTTCAGACCTTCCTTGGTCCCTAAGTTCAAAAAGCAGAAACCGGGAATATTCCAGAGATAAATAAGAGCCGTGGCGTCACTTGAAAGTGCAGTTCCAGGAACCAGGCCACATTTCGAGGTGAATTTGAACAGGAAAGGAGTTCCGAGGGGCTTTCACATCGTACGAGGTGCAAAAAAAGGTTCCAGCCATCAGGGTCCGCTCAGGGGGTAATTATAGCGATAGCGTCCCTTGAAAATGCAGTAAAGCGGAAACGACTTCAGCCAGATTCAAAACAAGAGACGGTTGGCGTCATCCTATGACGTAATATAGGTTAGCCCAGAATACTTGATTCATAATTGCATTGATAATATTTACCTGACGTAAAATTGCTACTTTTTGGTATAAATTGCATTTATTTATGCTGGATTTTTGTGCGTTCAATCATTTTTGTTTTGCCGTCAATTTAGAGGTTGAACTGTCAGACCAGAACAGTTAGACATTTGCCATACTTGTGTAAAAATCATATTCAACAGTTAATGTTATGCTGGATGTTACAACCCAACCCTCGCAGATTTTGAGTTTTCTCATACAAAGCCGGAGCATTTATTCTACATTTGGTTGCCAATTAATTAAATAGGAGAGGCAATAAACCATTTATTTGGCAGTAATTAATATAAAGCACAATTTTTAATAAGCCTTGGGACAGCACCACAATACTTATTAAAACTTGTATTTGTTGTGATAATTCCATAATTTATTTGTACTATTACACACTAATAAGGCCTATCACTACTACAATATGTAGACCACTTTGCTTCCAGCCAAGCGACTCGATGTAATAGAAAAACAGCTTTCATGTAGGGTTGCCATTTGCCATACGTCCGGATTTTCTGATTTAATACCTCAAACATAATTTAGAAGTAGTTGTTTAACATAAAATTGTGAATCCGATATCTACATGTTCATTAAAAAAATCCATAAGGGCCGGCTGTGGAAATTCAACGTATGAATAATATGTTGGTGCCACTGTAAGTCTATGTCAAATTCGAGGTTAGCAGGTTAGGTTTTGCATCAGTCTGTGTCTTATTAGATCTTCGTGTTAGCATTTCCGATAAATTTATTTTATTAGTTTCCTTAGCGAATAATTAAGTAAGTAAAATTAAAAAATTGAAGTAGGTAATGAATTACCTTTTTCCCACAAGCAACCCCCCCCCCCCCTCTTGTTAACTTGTACTGAAATTGTTATTTTCAAATATGGTAACCCTACTTTCACACCAAGTGCTGAAAGCAAATAATGGTGCACCTTGCAAGCGAATCCATCGCGTACGTGCCCTTTAAGTACTCGAAGGTATTTCATACAGAGGCGGTTGCATAATCTAAATAATCAGAGACCAATGAACTCGCGCCCGTAAACTCGTTCACTGAGGGCGGGCAATCGCTTAAAATTTGCCAAGAATGTTAAATACAGTTTGCAGGCAGGCTTTATGAAGCAAATGTTTTGTTTCGCGCGCGGCATTCGGTCTTAATGAGCACCGATTCATTCTTTGTACTTGCATCTAGTACCTACTTCATTTCCTGCTGCAGTCGAAAGGCTGTGGGCGATAGGGCAAATGCCATTAAAACGCATGATTGTGCCGAAGCCGTTCTGCACATGAATGCTATTGTCTTAGTACTTTATCGCAGCCACTTCTTACTAAATGGCGGCAGGTTTGAACGAAGATAATTGTTAAAATTCCATACATGGTAGTTTTTAGGGTTCTTTTAATTCTGTGTTACACATGTGATGTTTTTAGTGAATACGTATTTATCATTATGTCGTGTGTTCCAAAAAAAACTCATTTAGCGTAGGCCTTGGGAAGAAAGATAGAAAATCTAATCATGTCTTTACTTAAGTCTGTAGGTAAATGTCAGATTGCATTTTGTTTATGAAAACATCTGTCACTGTGACAGGCAAAAGTTTACACTGCATTAAGTGTACTTGTATCAAGCAAAAAGGAAAATAAGATGGCTTACACAACAACAACGAGTGTATTAATCATAACAGTTAACAAAAATTGTTTTTATTAAGTGTTTTGTATATTTTTAGGAAAATAGTTCAAGATCAAAATGTAATTTAGTTCTCTCTGTCTTATGGTAGTTCATCTGCTTCAATGGGTGTCTATCAAGTTATGAAAAACTTCAATTTCATCATGGCATGCTGCGAATGAGTTTTTTTTTTAAACACACGTAATAGTAGGAGAGCGGTGACATTTTTAGTGATCATTTAGTTAAGGCCTATTTTTTGAGAGAATGTTGGTGGAGGCATGTATAAGTGTCATCTGTAAGAATTCTCTTTGATAGCGGTATCGGAGGGAGGCAGAACACCCCCAATTTTCACTGTAAGTATATGTCAAATTTGAAGTTAGCAGGTTAGCTTTTGCGTCAGTCTGTGTCAAGAATGACGGAAAACCTAACCTGCTAACCTTGAATTTAAGCTCCCTCCCATAGCGCTATCAAGCAGAATCCTTACAGGTGACACTTATACATGCTTCCAGCAACATTCTCTCAAAAAATAGGCCTTAACTAAATGATCACTAAAAAATCTGGTGTGATTCAAGCACACAACTTTCTTTTACAGTGATCTTATAATTAGCCAAAAATTTGATTTTAAATTTTTAAGCATTTGTCAAAAATTTTCAAAAATTACAAATTCTACAAAAAACGGTACAAAATATAGCGTTAGGTGAAAAGACAAATTTTCTCTAGAATTTTAAGCTGAATTGAAAAATGTTAATATACTGGGTGTTCTATTTAAAATAGAAGTTAATAAAAAAACAGTAACCAGAGTAAACATCTACTTCCGGTTATGCAATTTTCTTTAAAAGCTTGCTGTCGCATCTACATAGTACACAAAACTTATATACGAAATTTCAACGCCATACCTCTTTTCGTTTTTGAGATATTCTGTTCACAGACAGACACACAGACCAATGAAAAAAAAATATGTTTTTTGGGATCAGGGGACTCTAAAACGTGAATATCTGTTAAAAACTCAATTTCGCATTTTTGGGGTGAATCCAATACTTCCTTTATTGTAAAAGGAAGTAAAAATATGGAAGATCTTGCAATACTTCAGATTTTAAACATTTCTCCACATGTACTATTAAAGTAAGCAGTCCATCTGGCAACAATATTATGTTCTGTCAAGCGACAGTAAATTTGTTGGAGGTTATGCAGGTTATACAACAAAATAAACCTTCATGTCAAAAAGATGTGAACGGAGTATAAACATATATCATGTCTTTCCTTTAACTAGACATTATAATTATTTAATTTGATTGTATGCCCAATGCAAAATAAATAGGGTAGGGTGGGGTTAACTGGGCCGATTTTTCTTTGACAATTTTTTTCTTGGAATTTTTATAAAGAAACTGAAATGTTAAAGTACGGACTCATGAATAATATGTTTAAGAACACTGATGGTTTTTATCAACATTATATCATCACTATTGTGGAGGTTACTTTTAGTTTTATACAAAGAAAACTTTTGGGCCAGTTAACCCCATAGAATGGGTTAAGTGGACCATCTAGTAGGGTTAAGTGGACCTATGTTAAAAAGGGGTTGTAAATTACATATAAAGTGTAAAGTAGTATTTGCATTGAAAAAATAAATTTATCTTGTTCTGTAACAGTAAAATAGACTACAAACATAAATGATATTTATTTCATACTGCATCGTAAAACCCATGTTTAAGTTAATGATTTTAGTCCGGAAAATGAGGCTTTACGGTATCAGGTCCGGTAAAACATTTTACCGGACTCAAATAAAATAAACAGGTCCGGTAAAATATTTTACCAGACTCAAATGAAATAAATCAATAATCAAACTATTTATTATTTTCAATTGAAAAAAATTTTTTTTGTAGTTTTAAGTAAAAATCTAATAATTGCAGTATGAAATAAAACGCATTACGACATACGTCCGGTAAACTTTTACAGTAGCTCGTCTCAACAATCCAGACTCGGCTCCTACGTCGCCTCGTCCCGAAACGTTTGGACTCGCTACTGTAAACTTGCGTTTACCGGACTTATAACGTAAATTACTATTCCATGAATATAAAAAACATAAATGATATTTCTATGAATACAAAAAACAAATGATATTTCTATGAATACAAAATAACACAATAGTTTAAATTATGCTATATCGTTCAATGACCTCTGACCAGTTGACCCCACCTTACAACGGTCCACTTAACCCCACTTAACAATTTTGTAAAAAGTTGGTTGGGCAAGGTTAGGTTCTAGGGATAAACAAACTGTTTTTATGGATTTGGTAGAACACTAAAACATGTTGCAGATGACGTATTAAAAAATTACCGAAATATTACGTGTTCCGATACAGAGCAAGCACAACATACACAAAATTTTTACACGAACATGTGCAATTTCAACTTTTTCCTCTAACCTCAAACGCCTGCTCTAAAAATCTTCAAATGTCAACTGACAATAAATAGTGATGCCAACTGCATTCTACTACATCACAATTAGTTTAATATCTCGTCGCAAGATGTAGCAATGCATGGTGGACCGGTTAAGGTCACTAAATTAATAAGGTACCGCCATTCCATTCCTCGCGTGAGAATGTGAGAAAATTGTGAGATAAAGATAACAAATACAAATTTCCCAAGTGCAATAGACAAGACACTAGTTTTTGGAGATTTTCTTTTTGGTGTAGTGGCTCTGCTGTAAAGTGAAATTATTGTTAGTATGTGTCTGTATCCCCAGTCGGAGAAAATTGTGCGACAAGGATAGATATAAAAAATTACTAATGGCGGTACCTTTTGATATAGTGACCTTATGGACCGGTAAGGTCACTATATCAATAAGGTACCGCCATTCCATTCCTCGCTTGAAAATGTGAGAAAATTGTGAGATAAGGATAACAAATACAAATTTCCCAAGTGCAATAGGGAAGACACTAGTTTTTGGGATTTTCTTTTTGGTGTAATGGCACTTGTAAAGTGAGGAATCTGTTAGGTTATGTGTTTTTATCCCCAGTTGGAGAAAATTGTGCGACAAGGATAGATATAAAAAATCACTAATGGCGGTACCTTATTGATATAGTGACCTTATGGACCGGTTGACCCTCCTGTCCAGTTAACCCCACGCTACCCTATATTCAATGGAGTTTTCTTCACTGTTATTTTTAGATAAATCATCGCTACCTCTTGCCACAATTAACGAAACAGCACTTTCAACAAAGGCATTTTCTCCATTTTGCAGGTCATTGATTATTGCATCAATAATGGTATTTACATTATGATATTTGTCCCCTACACAGGTCACAAGCTAAGCCATTAATTTAGCTTTTATGAAAGTTTTTCTATATTTTTCTTGTGACGTCATTGGCTTTTTTCTAGATTCTGCAATCAGTGTGTCAACATGCAATGGATTATCGATGTTTGATAAGATAGGTGCTTCCAAATCTTTTTGTTGTAAAAAACGACAATTATCCATGAAATAATTCATCTTCCACCGCTCAAGTATAAGAGCGGGATCAAAAAGACTTTGATTAATATGCTGCCTCACTGCAAATATATGCTTGCACGGCAATCCCATTGAGTTATGAAAGTAGCATGTACAACAAGAATCAGGAGTTGTTTGTAGTTGATGGCTTTTATATTGCACATTGTAAAAGCCTGCATTTTCAACAATAGGAAGTGACAAATTTTTGAATGCAAATTGTGTCTTCAGTTTTTCAAAAGCGTATGGGGTTAATAGCTTGAAATATTCATATTCAAAATCACTAATATTTGAGCATGTGCGTCTTTTATTCAAATGATTAGCTATTCTGACGGTTTTTTCTTTTTCTAAAGAATCTCTGGTAGTTACAAATTTATTTAAACTTGGAACTAGCTGAAACCCGCGGCATATGCCGCATTTAAAATGTACGACGAATTTAATAACTTTTGTTGCACTAAAGAAAGTTTTAAAAGCACGCTAGAGATTGGCAGTAAGGAAAAGTTCCAAAAAATATATTTTCAAATGGAAAGTCTCTGGAAAGGAAACGCTCGCCCCTGGAAGGCGTCCTAATTAATACGACGTTGTTGGAACGCAGTAAAAAAAAAATTATGAAAAGAATTGTTCTACAAGTTAAGAAAAGTGAGAGTTTTCCAGTGAATGTAAAAGTTTTACGTGAGCATGGAAGAATGACGTAGCCCACGGCACATGCCGCATTTAAAGTTTTGGGCGTTAGATAGATATACTTTGTTTGTGACATTACAAAAAAATTCTTTTACACACGTCTACTATGGCAAATGCTACACCAAATACATACAATATATACAGTTCACATTTAATTATATATATTTATTCCTAATTCAGTACGTAAAACATGCTTAGAGCCATGTTTATGATAACGGTGATAAAACTTAGATTACATTTAGATTTTAGTTTAATTGGCATACATGTTTAACGTCAGTGTACAAACAATTTCTAGAATATTTTATACCACATTGAATATTATGTATCATCGGATGAAAAATTTTATTATTTGGCCTGAACGAGATCAGCTGATTAAATCAATGCCAGAATGCTTCAAGGTAGCATTTGGCAACAAGATTTCAGTAATAATCAATTGTTTTGAGATGAGAGTGGAAAAATCAAGTAGCCTTGAAGTACAATGTACTACATGATCTACGTACAAACATAATACGGTAAAGGTACTAATAGGCATCACTCCTCCTGGATCAATATCATTTGTATCACATGGATATGGTGGCAGAATAAGCGACAAAGGTCTAACAGAGGATTGTGGGATTTTAAACAATCTCTTGCCAGAAGATTTTGTATTGGCAGAGGCTTTTTAATAAAAGACTCCGTAGGACTACATATGGCCACAGTGATTACGCCTCTGCTTTTCTAAAAGGGAAACGGCAGCTCGATCCAAGGGATATAGCATCAACCAGGAATATAGCAAGCGTGAGGTAGTGCAAGTATATTGTTACAATAATTATCTTAATTATATCTTTTTTCAGAATACACGTCCAACGCGTTATTGGTGTCCTTCGTCAAAAAAATACAGTTCTTCACGAAACAATGCCTATGTTCCTGGCGAAAAAGAAAACTGACGATGTTGCTGTGGTAGATCAGATATTAACAGTTTCTTCTGCACTCGTAAATTTATGCTCTCCTATAATTGTATAAATATGAAATAAATTGTATTAACAAAGTTAATCTAATTATTTTTACTTTAATAATAATAATAATATCTACAAAATTATTAAAATTTGTTAATTAAGGATCTAACGTTAATACTATCCACCACCATTTATTATATAATGTAAAATTATTTTATTATCTTTTTCTGCATGTGGCCAATTAATAAAAAGCCAAATTACAACATCACATAGCAAAAATTATTAAATAGTAGGTACCTATACGATAAGAAACATAAGGATATTTTAAAACTATGTAAGCTACATTAACAATCAATAAAATTACACATGCTGTCTACACAATATAAAAGAATAAGAAAAATCATTTTTTCGTTGACCGCTTCTTAATTTCAATATTAATGAATTATTTTTCCTAAAAAAGGATGGATTAATAGAAGTCATTAATACACTGTTTTTGATTAATCCACTCTTTTTTCATTAATTAACTGTTTTTGTGATTTTGATGTTTTGATGATATTTTGCATGGAGGTTAGTTGTATTAATCAAATTTTTCGTCACAAAAAAAGATTTTGAGGTCAACGAAAATGTTTGTAATCAACTTGTTTGTTAATGGGTTATTAATAATCTCAACTATTAAAGGCACTCACTCGATTATTAATCGCCTTCATTAACACACTTGTTGGTTAAATAACTATTAATGCATAAAGAATAACGGATATTTTGAAGCTATTTAATATTTATTTATTGTGGCATCTCTAACAAATAACTATTAATGCATAAAGAATAACGGATATTTTGAAGCTATTTAATATTTATTTATTGTGGCATCTCTAACAAGTGTTACCCTTATTACAAGAGATGCAGTGTAGATATATTCTGCTATATGCAGGTATGAGCGTTATAGCATGTAAATTAAAATTAAAATAATCATCCTAACTAAAATAAACTTTAATCATGGTTGCAGGAGATGGATCGATGCCGTAACTTGCTACTATGACTTCCCGTACTGATTGGTAAATTTAAGTCTTAAAAATTTGTTACATCAATAGTTCATTTTGTTTCATTTTAGTTATAATAATACTTTTTTACAACAGATGCAAACATACGGTATGGAGCTGACAAATCATGTTGAGCAGTATGTAAATTTGATTCACAAGCTTTAATATATCAGTAATCGGAATTCTGGTATAAAAAGAAGGTACAAAGAATAACCGTGAGAAACGAACAAACCTAGCGGGTACTCTTAAAGTTAATAGCAAAAGCAGCTTGCTATCATTAATCTTATTATTCCATAATTTATAACAAAATTTTAATGAATTTAAGGTACATAAACAATCAAAATATTTACATAACAGTACAAAATAACAGAATAACTAATGTCTAAATTAAGTATGAAAAAGAATTGCAATGGATAAAGTATAAAGGATCAACATATTTACAAATTCTATCAACATAGAATAACAAAATAATTCTATTTATATACTGCTCCACAAATGTACTGGACCACCCATAAAAATGTATTTTTTCTATAGCTCATGTTAAAGTGTGCTTTTATCAACTCAAAACAAAAGGTCAAGTTTTACTTTAACAGCAAGGGTAGATAAAGTAGCACTTTAACATCAAGGATAGATAAAGTAATTTAATTTTCTAACTTTTGTTTAAATTAAATATGACAGCTTTGTATTATCGTAGCAACCCAATCTAGCTACTGACATTTTGAAATGTGATTGACTGTCCTTATTTTCTACTGAAATTGTTAAGATTCTTGCTATAGAAAAAAATATGGTATTATACACGACGATAAAGTTATTTCTATCCACTCTTGAATCATTAACGTCTCGACTTCGTCTCGACGTTAAACGATTCACTCGTGGATAAAATTTAACTTTATCGTCTTGTATAATAAATTACTATTATTACATTACGTCACAATATATATACCGTCTGTTCTATAAAAAAGGCCCCGCCTTCTAGCTACTTTATTAATTATTTTAGACCCAATAACCTTATATCAAATCAAATGGCACATAAAAACCTACATTTTAACACTATCAATTTTTTTTTATCTTCAATTGTTTCAGAGTGGTGACGTCACGTGCAATTTTTTTAAATGACACTGTATATATTTTTTGACATTTTCTGGTAGAGGTTTTTTTTCTCTTTTCAACAATATAAATATTTTATGCCCTTACATAAAAAAATTTTCGAGAAAAATTAAAAAACTTTTTGTGTACTATCTAGATGCGACAGCAAGCTTTTGAAGAAAATTTTTCAAAAACAACTCTTAAAACGATTTTTTTTCAAACTTTACATGTTTATTACATTTTTAATTTATATTGATGAAAGATAGGTGATTTTCCAGTTGAATACCTCCAACGATTTTTTTAAACTTTACATTTTTACTACATTTTTAATGTGTATTGATGTGAAATAGGTGATTTTCCAGTTGAATACTTCTAAAGTGGGTTTCTTTTGTTTTTTTTTGCTATTTTTTTTATTAACTCCCATTTTAAATAAAACACCCGGTATATTATTACATTTTTGAATTCACCTTAAAATTCTAGAGAAAATTTGTCTCTTCAACTAACGCTCTATTTTGTACCGTTTTTGTAGTATTTGTAATTTTTGACAAATGGCTAAAAATTAAAAATGAAATTTTTGACTAATTATAAGAACACTGTAAAAGGAAGTTGTGTGAGTGTATCACACCAGATTTTTATGCTTGGAGTTGCGTCGCGTGGTATTGTTTTGTTTGTTGATTTAGCGTTTTTAAAGTTATTTTAACAGTTTTAAGTGTAGTTAATAGTGGTTAGTAGTGTTAGAAATATTATATAGTGACATTATTGTTTAAGAACTAAGGTGTTGTTATTGAAGAAAGAGATTATTAGTGGGTAGGTATTCTCCAGCATACATGGCCAACTTCTATTTTAAATAAACGCAATTTTTTGAAAGGGGAAGAAAATGGAGCTGAGCAATTATTATTTAACCCTCGAGGAAGCACACCGAGATAGATACATGTCGAAAATATCAACAATTGAAGTTGATCCTTACTTAATCGCATTAGAAGATTGCTCGACCGAGATTGAAAGTTTCCCGAAAGTTTTTTATCCGGATTTATTTAATTATTTAGTGTACGCCAAAAGTGCATATACATGTGAACAAATGAAAGCCTACAAAAGTCTCGAGGCATATAATCAGGCAGCTTGTGGCTGGGTAAAGATTTGCGTGAAAACCTTTGGGTGTTGCGTGCTTGTATTAGGAAACGTAAGAATTTAATATATTATAATGATAATTATGTACTTAACTATATTGTTTGTTGTAGGTGTTGCACTCTCAACGTCTAAGAGAGAAGTTGCTATTGCCGTGGATAATTGCGAAGAAGGACGGTGAAATTGTGTCTGCGCATTGCGACTGAGTTGCTGGGCTTGGTGAAAGCTGTACACATGTGGCAGCAGTGCTATTTTGTCTAGAGGAAGCTGTGAGGAAGTTGGAGCAAGTTAGTTGCACGGGTAAAACGGCATATTGGATGCCCCCAACAAATAAGCCTGCCGATCCAAGTCGTGGGGTGGACTTGGACACGATCAACCTCTGCGATGTAGAGACAAGGAGAGAACAGTTGTACCCTCAATGACTGAAGATGAGAAATTCGATTTACTTCGAAATTTGGCAAACACTTCTCAAGGTTCGGTACTGCATACCGTCACGAAGCCCTTTTCTGAGCGGATTTATGCTGAAATTGAATACAAGAAAAAATTTACGATTATGGTACATTATAAGGAGGAGCACGAGAACAAAACATTACGTGAACTGCAAGAAATAGGTAATTATAGTTAAATACATTTTTTGTCTGTAATTTAATTAAATTTAATGAGAATAACATTTACCTAATGTAACAATTTTCAGGTTTGTCCGCAGATCTGTCGGTACCCAACCTAGACTGCAGAAATATTGAAAAGGAAACACGACTGCAGTCCAAATCAAGAGCTTGGTTTTTGTATCGAGCTGGAAGAGTGACAGCTTCTAAATTTAAAAGCTGTTGCAGGACCTCCGTGGATAAGCCATCCATGTCAGTAATCAAGTCCATCTGCTATCCCTCTCAATATAAATTAAAGGTGAAGGCCCTAGAGTATGGATGCGAACATGAGGTGCAAGCCGTTGCTGATTTTACTAAAAAAATGCAGGAGACGCATGAAAATTTTGGAGCGGACAAGATGGGTTTGTTCATAAATTCCAATTACCCATATTTTGGTGCATCTCCAGATGCAGTTGTACAATGCGATTGTTGTGGTATGGGTCTTCTCGAGGTGAAATGCCTATATTGTGCAAGACATAGTGGTGTAATTGAATTGATGGAAGAGAAAAAGAATTTTTTTTTGAAGTTTAAGGATGGTGAAGTGACAGTTTCAGAAGACCATGCCTATTATTATCAGGTGCAAATGCAACTTGCTCTTACGAAAGTAGACTATTGCTATTTACTTGCGTGGAGTAAGGAAAACTGTACTTTCACCAAAATCCAATTCAACAGCGTATTTTGGGAACGTGAAAGCGAAAAAGCAAAAAATCTGTTTTTTAAAGTACTTTTTCCTGAGGTACTGGGAAAGTATTTTACAAAAGCGGAAACAAAAGCAGACGAAGCAGAAGTAGAAAAGCAGGACAATGACTGGGAAGATGCAAGATGTCCTGTAGAGTTATATGATGAAGTTGTTCTAACAACATCAGAGGACGAAACAAATGGTGCTGCAGAATTGCTACAAGCCGATCCAAATAAAGTTTTGTATTGTGTGTGTCGGCAAGAAGACGATGAGAAAACGCCAATGATAGGGTGCGACTCCGGGTTCTGCAAAATCGAATGGTACCATTTGAGTTGCCTAGGTTTAAAAACAACACCTGATAATAATCCGTGGATTTGCAAGTTTTGCAAATAAACATTTATAACTCTTTCTGTAGGTTTAACATACAGATTTTATGAAATGTAATGCTTTTTTGTGAGCTAAGTAATATGTAAGGTATTATAATAGCTATTATATTAGTATTTATTTGTTGGAATTAAATAAAAAAAATCTGGTGTGATACACTCACACAACTTCCTTTTACAGTGATCTTATAATTAGTCAAAAATTTCATTTTTAATTTTTAACCATTTGTTAAAAATTTTCAAAAATTACAAATTCTACAAAAACGGTACAAAATTGAGTGTTAGTTGAAGAGACAAATTTTCTCTAGAATTTTAAGGTGAATTCAAAAATGTAATAATATACCGGGTGTTTTATTTAAAATAGGAGTTAATAAAAAAAATAGAAAAAAAAAACAAAAGAAACCCACTTTAGAAGTATTCAACTGGAAAATCACCTATCTCACATCAATACACATTAAAAATGTAAGAAAAATGTAAAGTTTCAAAAAAAATCGTTAGAGCCGTTTTTGAAAAAATCGAAAAAAACTGAAAAATCACAAGAGTAAACACCTACTTCCGGTTATGCGATTTTCTTCAAAAGCTTGCTGTCACATCTACATAGTACACAAAACTTATATATGAAGTTTCAACGCCATACCTCTTTTCGTTTTTGAGATATTCTGTTCACAGACAGACACACAGACAGACAGACACACACACAGACAGACCAATGAAAAAAATATGTTTTTTGGGATCAGGGGACTCTAAAACGTGAAGATCCGTTGAAAACTCAATTTCGAATTTTTGGGGTGAATCCAATACTTCCTTTATAGTAAAAGGAAGTAATAATTTGCTTTTAACAGTTTTTTATTTGAAATATTTAGTCAAGTGGAACAATTCCAGGACACAAATTTAATAATACTGAACAAACCACTACTATTTTATCAATAAATGCAAAATCATCGTCCCCCTTTTTCAGGGCTACTAAAGGGAAAATTTCGTGCAATATTTTAAATTTTAATTTCAAAAGCCCTATCACTCTCTCGATGTGAATTCGTACGCTTGCTAATTTCCTTGTCAATTCTACCTCTAGAGCATTCAACTGTTTTATTTTTTTTTAAAAAGCAGGGCACTGTACTTCTGCACAATAGATTTTAACTGAATCTTCTATGGCAAAACCTCGATCAGCTACGACTAAGTCGCCCGGCATTAATTTGTCGAGAAAGCCACAGGTTTCAGTGATAAACTTATCACTTGCACGACCCCCATACGCATTTGAAATAAACATTATAACTCCTTGCGGAGTAATGCCTATTAAAAATTTCATCGTGTGATGGTGCTTATGAGACCAAGTTTTTGCAGCTGCCTCTAGATTTGAGGGTTTCTCAATAAAAACCTCGAAACAATCAATTATCACTGTAGTGCGTAACTTAAAAACATTTTTAAATGAACTGGGCATGTTCATTTGTATATCCTCTCTGCTTGGCCATTGTATAAAACACTTTAGTCTGCAATAAAGAATTTCGACAACCCTTTCAAATGTTTGTGCCGCTGTTGTACGGTGGCACTGAAATCTATTGCCCAGATCAGTAAACGCTAAATTTAGCCTTAATTTCATTAAACCTAACACTAATTGTTGAAATTTTGTCAAACTGCCTTGTCCTGAAAGGTAAGGCTCTACTACTTTATAGACATTTTCTAAACATACATATTCAGGAAATCCTGTATAATATAATGTATTACTATCACTATTTTTGAAATAGTCCTGGTCCAACTTATATTTTTTTAATTCCTCCCTTAACGAATCAATTTCTTCATTTGCTTTACGAAGCCCAAATTGAAGCTGCTCGTGGGTGATCTCCGCTGGAACATCAACATCCATACTTTCTTCTACGTCTTCTGGTGGATTAATAGGTATTTGTTTAGTCTGTAATCAATTAAAACTGTAATACCTACTTTCAAATATAAAAAGTATAGCATTCAGATTCAGTACTAACATGCACAAAATCGAGCAATAAAATCAATCGATACATACCTTAGCATCACGATCTTTCAGTCTTTTAAATCTAACTGTTGATTTCACCTGGAGGGATGTTGTGTGGCCCATACATTTTGTGGGTACCCAATCGGGGTTGTCTTGGTCAAACAAAGAAGCCGGTTTTTCTGAAGAGGAAGTCATTTAAATTACAAATTCGAAATTTTTCGCTACTACTCACTATTTCTTACCAGAATGAAAATGGAGTGAACATACACGACCTTATTTAAGTTTTGATTCTGTCAAATCGTCTCTCTTGATTGCAGCAATCCATTTTTTTCTCCGTAACTGCAAGAGTTTGGAAACTTTTCTGCCACTGGTGAAAATTGAAGGAATTCTGTAAAAAATATCAAATCATAATAAAGAAAACAATACAGATCGTGAAATAAACTATTTAATTTATATACTTATTTACCTAAAGAAACGAATCAATGGTGCATCCCTGGCTGCATTACTACCACACTTTACCACCATACAGAACGAAGGCATTTTAAAAACTGAACAAATAAACACTTATGGCAATAAAAATATTTAAATAATCCTTTGGCAGCCAATTCTAATTAAAAAACTAAATATTTTTGCAAGTACAGCACTCCGAAACTACGGTTACCGTAATGTTTACATTACAATTTTAGGTTATTTTACCTCCAACCTCGAATTGTGGTCACGTGATGCACGACGCATTTTCTTCCTAGAGGTAGTAAAGTCCACTTGCAAAAAGTTTATAACCATATTTTTGTACAAAGCTCCGAATTTAGGTTATTTGCAGATTTAATATTTATGTGTACATAGTACAAACATTCCTGTGTTGTGTAAAAAAATGTGTGTAGGCCCTAACAAGAGCATTAGTTGTTCTCTCCTTCCATATTACTGGCTCTTAGAAAATATCAAGACCACGCCCACAATACCTAACTACGCATAGACCACGAGTTGATATGTTTGACCTTGGGACCTGTTCTGCTTTATTATAGAGTTATGATGATTATGATGATGATTATGATGATTATGATTATGATGATGATGAAGTGAGTGCAATACTAAAGATGAGAGGAATTGGATGGGCTGAAGCAAGGAAAATAGCAGATAACAGAAGAGAATGGAGAAAATTATATAGACAAGAAAAAAGTGTATAAAAGTGTATAAATAGGTAATGCAAGAAACTCTCGACACCAATATGGTATAAGGGAAAAGAATAAGAAGAAGAAGAAGAAATTTATTTATGAACTCCTCCGAAGAACTATGCTTATCTATCACGGCTTTCAATTTTGAATTAATGCCTTCAAATCTGTTATTGGTGGTGTTCATAAAAGTCTTAGATTTGTTACCAAGATATGGACACCATTCCTCTTTAATGTTAATCCAATTTTCCTTTAAATGGTCATATACCCTGACAGATTTTTTTTAAATTTCATCAACCAGAGCAGAGATTTTTTCCGATGCCGAATACAGAAGTTTCTGTAATAATTCAAGTATCAAAAATTTGTCATTTGATGTTATTTTGAATTTTTCGCATGTGATTTCACTTCTGAAAATTTTTAAAACGTGAAACACACAAATGTTCAACTTAATTTCTGGAAACGTTTCACGTAAAGTATTTTGCTCCGTTAAGTCTTTATCAGTTATTACGTTTATGATACTATCTGCTGTTTGTGGTGGTAAAGAACCCTTAAAACTTTATAAAAACCATTGCAAACTCTCCTTGTCTTCACTCATCAGTATAGCGATCGCAACTATATCACTTTCGCCATTTCCATCAACATTTAGAATTATGTAGAGAGGTGCCTTAATTGCTAATAATTTAAAGGTAGCGTCTAAAAAAATTATCTCTGGATATGCAATTAAGGATTCAATCATTTCTTGAGAAGAAAAAAATAGACCTTTAAAAATGTTGTTCTCATCAACTAGATACTAGAACGTGACAATCAGCTCCTACAAAGTTATTATTATTAAAGCCTTACTTAAATTTTATCTCCATTGTAACATACCAAATTTGGTTGTAATTAATTCTGAAACAATTTGAATATCATTCTGAATAGATTTGGAAACTTGTTGCAAATTTGCCAAGTCCTTCAATGTAACTGTTTGACCCAACTTTTTCTCTAAATCCTCCCGCAGCATGTGTTTATTAGCTTTCATCCGAAGCAATTTTTTTGTATCAGCCTTTACAGCATCGGGAAAACGTCTGTTATGAGGTAACTACTTAAAAAGTTCCTAAAATTGAATCAGAACAATTAAAAATTAACAATAAAATAGATTAAAAGTTATTTACCTGAACCACTATGTGGTTGTGCTTAATGTTCACACCCACAACAATGAACTCTATTCCAGATTCAGCAATTCTGACTTGGATGTAAGCAGGACATAAATCCTCTTTGCGTAATGTACTGTAAATAAATAGTAAGTACCTAATTATTATATACTTACTATGAAAAAATGTATATTTACGGTGTTTTCCTCATTCCTTTGCCTCGTGTTTGAAATTTTCTCCTTCCATGAATACAACACTACCGAATTGAATAGAATTTTTTTATTTATAGCCGACTGAATGGTCCTGGCATTGTTTTGTAGAATTGAACAAATTTCGATTTGCATAGTTTCTTTAAATTGCTCTCAAATTGTTCTAAATATCCAAATTTACTGCCTACTTTGATATCAAGCGGAACGTCGGTATTATTGTCCATGTTTTATTCGTTTCCACATCAATTTCACATTGCACAGTACACCAAACTCAGAAAATAAAGGTGAATAAAAGCAAAAATTTTAGGTTATTGAAAACGGTCTTCATAAAATTTCTCAATATCTTCTTCTGCGCATGTCCGACAGTGCACCAATTTTTTTTGCGGCTCTGTCTGGACAGTGCAGTAGACACTCCCTATAAAAAATTACTTAACACATTTTAAATGGAGTTATGTAGCAACGACGAGTTATATTATGACTAGACAATGGCCCCCTGTGTAAAACTGCAGGCTTGCAACCTTGAACAATAATAGCTTCTTTCTGTGAACTGCAAGTCTGCAACCTTGAACGCACGTGGCTTCCTGTCTCACGCTCCCTTTTAGAGATAACGCTTATCTTAGCTGATTAGACATAGTATATATACAAGCAGCCTGCACCTCTAAGATAAGTTCCAGTTAGTTCGTAGCTAGATGTAAGAAATTGTCTGGCAGCTAATCTGTGTGCTTCCAATGTTATATTTCATTGTAAAATAAAAATAAACGTTTTTTAAAAAGTCGTTTCGGCGGCCTTTTAATAAAACTGGCGCAGTCGTTCGGATTTGTGGAGGAAAACCTGGAAAACTACAAACATCGAGTCGACCAGCAACTTTCCTTGAGGTTCAGCTCTTTGCCGCAAATCGACACCTACCACCCAGCGGATCTTCGGACATCTCCAACAGGGACAAACATCGCCCGATCGTGAGAAGCGCCCGTCGACCCAGCTCCTGCTCCTCCGTGGTTATTGGAACCATCTGGTCATTGGGACCACTTGATCATTGGGATCAGTCTCTGGTTTGGCAACGTCAACAACGACGACCCCAGGACAACTTTTGGATAACGCTCTAGCGCAAAGCAGACTATCCAAAGTCGGACTTCAGGACCTAGCTGTTTGCAGGCCAGCCGACATCAACAGGATCGACGCATCCTTTTTGAAGACAACAGGACGTAGCAGATGGCACGCCGTTCGTCAATTTTAACGCACAATGTAAGTGCATATTTTTATAATAATTTTCAAGCTTTAGAGAAAAAGCAAAGGTATATTTTAAAAATAATAATTTTCAAGCTTTAGAGAAAAAGCAAAGGTATATTTTAAAGGCAACAAAGTAACGACTATTAAAGCGTTCGCCTAAGTAATAATTTTTAAGTTTTAAAGAAAAAGCAAAATAATTAATTTTAAAGGCAACAAAGTAACGTAATATAATTTTCAAAAGTAATAATTATTAAAGCGTTCGCCTAAACAACAAAGTAAAAATTTCAAAGGCAACAAAGTAACGTAATATAATTTTCAAAAGTGATAATTATTAAAGCGTTCGCCTGATCTATAAAGCTAATTAATCTCAAACAAACTTTAACTTATACTAACATAGTTCTAATATTTATTTATAATATTAGGCAGAACGTAGTAAGCCAGCCCAATTGCTGCACATACTAGGTGTGCTTAATTTGCATTTGTGCTTGCGTTCTTGCGCGTAGGGTTCCTAACAAGGTATTAGAAAAAACCCCTAGTCATATAAACTGTTTACTAACATAAAACAAAATTAAAAATCAAGTGAAACAAATAAAGTAAAATTAATTTTTGTCTACAAAAATTCTTATGTTAAGGCGAGAATCTTAAGTAAAAACACCTAGAAATTTCTTTTTTTTAACAATTACAAAATTTTTATGTAAAAAAAAATATATTTTGAAACAATTGTAAAATTTTATGTCTCGAGATCGATCACGCTCACCAAGGAATTCTATCCCTAGAATTTTATTTTTAAATAATTGTAACAACCCAAATATGGTTGAACAAAACGCATCATTGTTTCCCCCACATTTTAACGTAGCTTTACTAAATGAAATTCTCACATACGATGGTAATCAAGCCACTCTTTCGGAATTTGTGAGATCCGCAGAAATCATTGCAACTAAATTTTGCACAGAAAATTTAAACGATTATATCAACCAAGTAATTTTAAATTCGATAAGGAATAAATTAAAAGGTCAAGCGTTAGAAGTAATTACAGGTTACGAGTACGATACTTGGAAAGACTTAAAAAATGTCTTAATTGAAAATTTTGGCGACCAAAGGTCAGAATTGAATCTTTTAATTGATTTAACCAAATTAAAACAGAATAAAGACTCTCCCATAGAATTTTTCAATAAAGTTAGAACCCATTTGGCTATTTATAATTCTAAAGTTTCTCTGAGTCGAGAATCAAAAGACATTATCACTTATAAATTAAAGGCTAACAAAGATTTAGCACTTCGCACTTTTACAAGTGGACTAAATGAAAATTTAGGAAGCTTCGTAAGAAGTAGAAACCCAACTTCACTAGAACAAGCCTTAAGCATAGTAAAAGAAGAAATTGATATCAGATATTCTCAAAATCAAAATCATAATCAGAATAATAAACAATTTTCAAATACAAGTCAGAAATTAAATAAACCATATTTAACCTCCAATATTCAAACACGAAATTCGTATCAACCTAAATTTAATAACCCAAATTTCATGCAAAGACCATTCCAACAATATCGAAATTTTAACAATCCTAATAATTCTAGAATAACTCAAAATTCAAGCTTTAATGCATTTGCACCAAAACCAAATTTTTCACCAACAAATAAACCAGAACCTATGGACTTTAGCACTATAAAAAGACCAGTTACTCAACAATCAAATTTTCCTAATAAATATCGAGCTAATTCTCAAAACGTTAATAGAAATTTTAATCATTTTAAATTACCATCAAGAAAAACCTCCGGATGAGTATGAAAACTTAGCCGAAAATTTATTTGAAAATGGAGAATTTTCAACTCCAGAAAATTTTAACGAAAACCCTCAGGAATATTTTGACCCTGACAATTTTCAAGATACAACTGAAAATTACGAATCACAAGATTTAGACCATACTTACGATTATTTCGAATATCCAGATCCAAACGATACTGTAAATTTTCATTAAGAGCCTCGGAAAAGAATATTTTAACTTTTAATATAAATCCAAAATCAAACCTTCCTTATATTATAATTCCTGCCACCGGCGATAAACTTTTAATTGATACAGGTAGCTCACAAACAATAATTTCCCCAGAATTTGTACAACAACATTTTCCAAATTATATTTATGAAACAGAATTCGAGATAGTTACATCTCATGGAATTTCTCAACATAACTTAATTGCAGATTTACCCATTCCTAATCTTTTTTATAAATACGGAACACATACGTGTTATTTATTCAATTTTCACCAAGATTATGTAGGACTTATTGGATCCGATTTACTTTCAAAATTATCCGCCCGAATAGATTATAAATGGATGCACATTCAAACAGAAAAAACAGTAATACCGTTCTATTATAATCCATTAAAAACTAAACAGGAAATTCAAAAACGTAATGAATGTAATTTTTCCAAATTTAAAAACTCAGATTTTGTCAGAAAACTAGTAGTACCTCCGCGTACAGAATGTTTTGTAAATTTACCAGCAGTAGGAAAGAATGGAACTAAAATAGCTCCAAAACTAAAATTTAATGACAAATTAATTATGCCTTCAGCATTAGTGAAATTACACAATAATTGGTTTAAAACCAGCGTAATTAATACTTCAAACGGAACACAAGAAATAAATATTTATAATCCTTTATTTTTAGAAGACTATGAACCCGATAGCAAAAATCAACCTATCAGACTTAACAACTTTAATATAAAAACTCCAAACACCAAAAGTATTTTAAATAACAATTTAAAAAACAATTTAAGATTAGACCATTTAAACGAAGACGAAAAAACTCTTTTGACTAATTTATGTTTTCAATACAGAGATGTATTTTACTCTCCCGAAATACCTTTATCCGTTACGAATTTGACGAAACACCACATTAGGACTAAAACCAATGCACCTATATTTACGAAAACATACCGTTATCCCCATATTCATCGCGAAGAAGTCAAAAAGCAAATAAAGAAAATGTTAAACGAAGATATTATAGAGCCATCGGAATCACCGTATAATTTTCCTATTTGGGTCGTCCCAAAAAAGTTAGACGCCTCCGGAAAACAAAAATGGCGCATTGTAGTTGACTATCGAAAGTTAAATGAACAAACTATTGAAGATAAATATCCATTGCCCCGTATAGAAACCGTATTAGACAATCTTGGCAGAGCTAAATACTTTACAACTTTGGATCTTGCCTCTGGTTTCCACCAGATAGAAATCGAAAAGAAAGATCGCGAAAAAACCGCTTTTTCAACCGAAGAAGGCCATTTTCAGTTTAAAAGAATGGCTATGGGTGTACGTAACAGTCCTGCATCCTTCCAAAGGATGATAAATACAGCCTTAATTGGACTCACTCCAACACAGTGCCTAGTTTACCTAGACGACATTATAATTTTCGGAAGTTCTCTTCAAGAACACATGCAACGTTTAAAAAATGTATTTCAGAAATGTAGAGATGCTAATGTAAAGATTCAGCTAGATAAATCAGAATTTTTACATAAATCTGTAAAATATTTAGGTCATATAGTTACTTCAGAAGGAATAAAACCAGATCCATCTAAAATATCAGCAATCAAAAATTTCCCAGCACCTAAAACAAGAACCGAGATAAAATCATTCTTAGGACTATTTGGCTATTATAGAAAATTTGTCAAAGACTTTGCCAAAATAACTAAATTTTTAACCGTATGTTTAAAGAAAGAAAATAAAATTGTACACACCCCTGAATTTTTGAAGAACTTTGAGTATTGCAAACAAATTTTGATGAATGAACCAGTACTTCAATATCCTGATTTTGAAAAACCTTTCGAACTGACTACCGATGCATCTAAATTTGCGATAGGCGCGGTATTATCCCAAGATGGTAAACCCACCTGTTATGCCTCCAGAACCCTTAATAATGCAGAACAAAATTATACTACAATTGAACGAGAACTCCTAGCCATAGTTTGGGCAACCAAACAATTTCGTCCATATCTGTATGGAGTAAAATTTAAATTGTACACCGATCATAGACCGCTTGTTTGGCTCAAAAATTTAAAAGAACCAAATTCCAAATTAACTCGTTGGGCACTTAAATTAGAAGAATACGACTTCACCGTAAACTATCTACCAGGCAAATTAAATAAAGTTGCCGACGCTCTATCACGTGTTCAAATTCACCCCATGACTTTAGAAACACCCGATAGACTTCATACACCAACACCAATACAAGGTAACGAAAGTTTAATGGCAAGTAGGGCAAGCACCCCCGACATACAAGACTTTTTTTCAGTACCGACCATCGGACCACCAAAATCAGAAACACCTAAAGTAAAAGTTATATCCGACATTCAAATAAGACCACCAAATAACGACGATAATAAATCCTATGTCGAAACAATACATTCGCAACAATCGTCTACCCCCGTGATCGATATTGCCGAAAAACCTCTACAACAATTTAAGAATCAAATTGAATTTGTAATTTCTCAGCTACCACGAGATATCGGAATCACTAAATACGACGGAATTACACATTATTCTGTATCCCTAAATAATACAAATAAAATTGACGTATTCAACAGGCTATTAATTGAACATTGTGAACCTAGAACACATTACTATTGTTATTTTCCTAACGACGAACTTTGTTTAGATTTTTCTAATTTTCTGCAAAACATAATTAACGATAACACACCCAAATTTCATCGATGTATGTCACAAGTGACTTACGTTCTAAATCCACAAGATCGTCAATATCAAATCCAAAATTACCATCTAGGCAAAACCAATCACCGTGGTATCAATGAAACAATTGAACACATAAAAAGAAAATATTATTGGAAATCAATTAATAAAGATGTCACCGATTATATTAATAATTGTCATATTTGTAAAACGCAAAAGTACAATAGAAACCCAATTAAGCAGCCTTTACAGCTTACTCCTACACAAAACCAACCATTTCATACTATACACTTGGATATTTTTCAGATAGGTAAGAGAAGCTATTTAACAATAATAGATTCATTTTCCAAATTCGCCCAAGCATATTATATTAAATCTCGAAATTTAACAGACATCATTGAACAATTACTTAATTATATGTGTACTTTTACTACACCAAATATCATTATAGCTGATGGAAAATTTAACAAAAATATTTTTAAAGACTTCATAGCTTTACATAAAATCCAGTTGCATACGACAACCCCACATCACCATCAATCTAATTCCCCAATTGAACGATTGCATTCGACAATAATTGAACACTATCGACTATTGACGGATGTACCTGAACAAAACAAAATTCAATATTGTATTCTTGCATACAATCATACGATACACTCTAATCTCAATTTAACCTTTTTTGAGATTGTATTTGGTCATACTGAATGTAGAAATCAGTTCGATTTAGACTATACAAAAACCTACTATCATGATTATTTATCTGGTCACAAAATCCGCATGAAAAAAATTTACGAAATATTGCAAGGCAAGCAAATTGATACTAAAGAGAAGCGAAATTTAAAATTAAATCCAACTCGGGAAAATAAAACATTTCAATTAAACGAAAAAGTATTTGTTAAAACTAATTCCAGAAGCAAAGATGAACCAAAATTTATAGGACCATATACAATATCCCAAATTCTAGAACATGACATATACGAGTTAATACCCCATAATGGATCGTCCAACATTAGACGCCATGCTAATGAATTACTACCTTATTCAGACTTATTACCTTCATCGTCTGTATCTTGATTAAATATTCAATCATACACGGCGATATAATATTGTAAATATTTTAAAATACATATAATCCAGAACTATATTCTTTAAATTTAGGCAATGTAGTTCTTAAATAAAGCAAATAGACGCTTATTAGAAATATATATGATATTCCTATTTTTATTCGTCATGATACACTTAGAAACAATTTAATGAAAATCGTATTGCTACTTTATTATTCAGTATAAAAGAACCTCAAATAAAATTGCTAATTTAAAAGTTTCAAACATTGACCGCTTAATAATTCCTGAATCGAATTCATAAATGTTTCAAAGATTGACTTGATACCTGTTGACACCCAGAAATTGGTTGAGGACCGAATTAAGCTTAATAAATATGAAAATTTGTTAAAACCTGTTAATTATACTAAATCCGATAACCTAAGTGTGTCTGCGATTATATTTACGCTATTTACTATTCTTATATTAATCATTTTTGTATTGTATTTATATTATAATAGGAACACAATGAAGATTAAACTTATTAGATTTCTAAATAAAGATTTTGAACCAGTTAACGTAAATGCATAAGTTTAATTTTCTTTTCTTTTTTTGTAAGTTCAATAGAGGCATATTTGAATACCGCTATTGAACATTTTATCGGCGGACGAGTTATATTATGACTAGACAATGGCCCCCTGTGTAAAACTGCAAGCTTGCAACCTTGAACAATAATAGCTTCTTTCTGTGAACTGCAAGTCTGCAACCTTGAACGCACGTGGCTTCCTGTCTCACGCTCCCTTTTAGAGATAACGCTTATCTTAGCTGATTAGACATAGTATATATACAAGTAGCCTGCACCTCTAAGATAAGTTCCAGTTAGCTCGTAGCTAGATGTAAGAAATTGTCTGGCAGCTAATCTGTGTGCTTCCAATGTTATATTTCATTGTAAAATAAAAATAAACGTTTTTTAAAAAGTCGTTTCGGCGGCCTTTTAATAAAACTGACGCTTGTTACGTATTAATTACGTGCTTGCATAAACGCATTATCTGTCGACACATGCCAGAACGTTTATCTTGTCTTACAGATGACTCACGTAATTGTTATCTTTAGTTGAGTTGCATCGCAGACTTCGTGCTTAGAACATAGTACTTTTTTGCTTTGTAACCCGTAAGGTAATAAATTGAATAAAAAAATTTTTTTTAATTATCTTTCGTCAATCAATAAACATCTCTGGCGCAGTCGTACGGATAGTAGAAAATTATCCCAAATTCGCGTAATTTTGTGTGTTAACACTTCGTCCACTATCGAACAAAATCCAACCCGGTTTCAAGTGAAGACTGGACATCGCTTCCAAGTGGACCAGCCCAGCCGAAGACAAGCATCGCCGAAGCTGAGCAGCACAACTTCGCAACGCAGAGGACAAAAATCGCCGAAGCCGAACCACACAACCCCGCGACGCAGAGGACAAAAATCGCCAAAGCCGAGCAACACAGCACCGCGACGCAGAGAACAAAAATCGCCGAAGCAGAGCATCCAAACAGCAATATGAAAATTTGCCTGCTACTAATGTAAGTCGCTAATCAATTTGCAGCAAGAAGATAAAATTTTAGAATTAAGTTTTGCCATTTAAAACAAAGTGAAATAAAATTTAAACTACTGCTAAACCTTAATAATAATATAGTTTTAGCTCTGATTTTGGCAAGTGCTACCTTGTGATCTTAAAATTCTCAAGAGAATTTAGATCTAAAGATACTCTTGCGAAAACTATGGAGAACGCTTAATATTTTAAAACAATATCCCCGTTTCACATAAGCGAGACTATAGGTGTCTGTTGACTTAATTTATGCCTGTACACTCTTCGGAAACAATAAATTAATTAATAAATGCGCTAAATAAAAAATCCATGAACGAATTTAAGGAAACCCTGGCCAATCAACTAGCCAACCTTGCTATAAACCCATTTGCAATTCCTAACACATCCACGCAACAAAATCCGCCGATACAACAAACAGCTGCTGTACAACAGAATATACTCGAACGACAAAAAACAAGAAGAATGGCAGTACCAGCTTTCTATTTCGAATATTTAAAGACCATTCCAGAGTTTGGAGGAGATCCCACTCAACTTGAAGGATTTTTCAAAGCAGCCGATCTCATCTACAATAAATTTTCAACTGCCAACAATGCAGATTACATCAATCATCTTCTGTTATCCGGCATCGAAAGCAAACTAACCGGACAAGCCGTATTAATAACTACAGGATATACCATCGGAAGTTATAAAGAACTCAAAGAAATTTTAAAAAACAATTTTGGCGACCGAAATCCGAAGACAGCCTTCTTCAAGATTTACTACACCTCAGGCGAAAACCCAATCGACTTTTACAACTCGTGCATAAGAATGAGAACCGTACTATTTTCACATTTAAGTACCAACAAAACAAACGAAGCTACAATTAAGGTCAAAGGAGACTTTTACACCAATTTAACTTTAAAGACGTTTCTAAGTGGATTAAGAAACCCCCTTGGATCGTTCATACGGAGTCAACGACCAACCACTATGGAAAATGCCCTTAAATATATTAATGAAGAACAAAACCTATGGCATTTACAATCAGGAAATCAAAGCATTGCCAACCCCATCACAAACCAAATGTGACACAGAAGTCAAATCAGCAAAATTATTACTTCCATCGTCAACCAATGCCAATGATTCAAACGCAGTATAGACCAATGATGCAGCCAGTTCACCAACAATTCCAAGTACAACGCCAACATTTTCCAACATCAATAAGGACACTTCCTGCTTTACTACCACAGCAATCGTCTACAAAACCATTCCCAGCAAAACAGTTTCCGTCGCAACCAATTGTTTTTGGAAACCAGAAACCAACAGGAACCAACGTACTCAAACGTCGAAATATCCAACTTCTTGAGAAGCCTACTCCTATGGATATATCGCGTACTATAAAACAGCCATATTATATTCGACAATCGAACCAACCTAGGAACTTCATTTCCGAAGAACTTTTCTACCATGATCAAGGACCTGTCGAAACCGAAGTACAAGAAGAAGAGAACGCTTATGGACCTGCACCTGACGCTGAATATAATTATTATAAACAACCCGAAAAAGACCACAGTTGGATCCAAGCATCAGAAAATGATCCCGAACAGGATTTTTCCCTGACCAGCCCGAACGACAGCCTGACGTAATATGCGTTAACAATTCGGCATCACCTAAACTACCCTACATATACTTACCGGAACTCAACGCATAACTCTTGACACTGGATCTATGAAAACATTGTTAAATCCCGCTTTCGTACACAAGTATTACTCCAAATATATTTACAACGAACCTTTCCAAATTCAACGTCAATTCATGACGAAGTAGCTAATATACCATTACCGAAATCCTTCAAGACAAATCAAATGCACAAAATCAATTTGTTCAATTTTAATGACAACTATGAAGGACTCATCGGACTGGATTTGTTAAAACAATTGAACGCAAGAATTGATTTATCTACCAATCAGCGAATCACAAGCAACTGTACTTTGCCACTCCATATTCAACCATCAGATGATGAAAAAATTCCGCCTCGATCAGAAAGTACTCCGACTACCTACCGACAGTCACTTAAAAGAAGCACTATGTGAAAAAAGAAACTTTGGACCAGATTTAATAATCCCAGAAGCATATGTCAAAATTGAAAATAACGCATTTTTTTACTACAGTTATAAATACACGAAACGAACCAATTCAACTTAATTTAAAGAAACCAATTCAATTACAACCAATAGTTGAACCCAAGACTATCGAATTAAATCATATTAGTACAAAAGATGTCAAAATCAAATTACGAGAAAACTTAAACAATTTAAGAACAGATCACATGAATAACGAAGAGAAAACGTTAATAACGAATTTATGTGAGGAATACCGAGATATATTTTATTGCAAAGACATACCATTTTCATTTACCAATAAAATAAAGCATAAAATTCGAACAACTGACAATGAACCCGTATTTACGAAAAATTATCGTTGTCCATACATTCATAAAAAAGAAGTTCAAACTCAAATGGCCAAAATGTTAAAGGACAATATTATCAAACCTAGCAAATCGCCTTGGAATGTACCCATATGGATTGTACCCAAAAAATTGGATGCATCAAAGCAACAAAAATGGCGAATAGTAGTGGACTATCGGAAATTGAATGAAAAGACAATTGAAGATAAGTTTCCTATCCCCAATATCAACGATATATTAGATAAACTAGGACGAAGGCAATATTTTACTACCCTAGACTTAACTTCAGGCTTCCATCAAGTGGAAATTGACCCGGAAGACAGAGAAAGACTGCCTTTTCTACAGATGACGGACATTTTGAATTTTTACGTATGCCTTTTGGTCTTAAAAATAGCTCAGCTACGTTTCAAAGGATTATGACCAACGTGCTAAAAGGACTAACAGATAGCCAATGCTTAGTATATTTAGACAACGTTATAATTTTTTCTACCTCAGTTCCAGAACACATTACAAGATTACGTAACGTATTTAATAGAATCACAGAAAACAATTTGAAAATTCAGCTAGACAAAAGTGAATTCATACGTAAAGAAGTAGCATATCTTGGACATATAGTAACACCACAATGAGTTAAATCAAATCCCGACAAAATAAAGGTCATACAAAATTATCCAATCCCAACAACCCAGAAAGAAATCAAAGGATTCCTTGGACTTTTGGGATATTACCGAAAATTCATAAAAGATTTTGGTAAAATGACTAAACCTCTTACGAACTGTCTAAAAAAAGGTAAAAAGGTAGAACACACCCCAACCTTTGTAAAAGCATTTCAAAGTGCACAAAATATACTACTGAATAACCCGATATTTCAATACCCGGATTTTGAGAAGCAATTTATTCTCACAACCGAAGCATCCTATGTCGCCCTTGGAGCAATTTTATCTCAAAGTACACCTGGAAAAGACCTATCAGTAGCATACGCATCTAGAACCCTCAACGAAACGGAGCAAAGGTATTCGACAATATAAAAAGAATTACTCGCTATAATTTGGGCAACCAAATATTTTCGCCCCTATCTTTATGGAAGAAAATTCACCATTGTTACAGACCACAGACCACTCATTTGGTTAAACTCACTTAAAGAACCCAATTCTAAACTAACACGTTGGAGACTCAAACTGGAAGAATATAATTACGACATGATTTACGAAAAAGGAACCAAAAATTCTAATGCTGACGCCCTCTCTCGTATAAAAATTAATCCCATTACACATACAACAAATATATCTATGATAGCAAATGAAGACGAAGAACTCGACCAACTCCTGGACGAAATTGTAAACAGTGAACGCTTAAACTTACCTGAACCGCGACCTGTAATAAATCAACCGGCAAGAATACCAACACCAATCGATCTCGAAGAATTAATAACTATAACAAGAATCCAACAACCAGAAGACACAGATTCAAATACACAACATACCCAGGAATCATCGACACCTACAATACCTATTTGTGAGGATGCCCTGGAAACTAAAGAAAACCAAATAATATTTCATATGGTTCACGACAAGCCATCGACCCCAAAAATTAAAATGCAAGAAGGACACAAGATTTTGAATGTAGAAATAAATACAACGAAGCAGAAGCAGAAGTAGACCACAAAGTTTTATGCAGTCACATCCACAGAGTTGTTGATCGCTTTCAAAATAGAGGAAGCGTTGTTAGAGGGAAGACACCTGGTCGTCCCGCAATGATTACCGAAGATGTTGTGCAAGATGTACGTAATCGTCTTGAACATAGTCCGAAAAAAATTTGCATCAATTAGCCCAACAAACTGGTTTGTCATATGACTCATGCCATACCGTTGTGAAGTGGAGGCTGCATTTCCACCCCCACAGAGTTTCTGTAGTTCAAGAGTTATTTCCACCTGACTTTGAGAAACGTATACAGTATTGCAGTTGGTTTAATGCAAATTTATGAAATGATAATTTGTTAGACAAAACATTTTTTCTGACAAAGCCTGGTTTCATTTGAGTGGCTATGTAAATTAATAAAATTATAGAATATGGAGTGCTGAAAACACTTACATATTTCACGAGACACCGTTGCATCCAGTGGCCGTTGGAGTATAGATTGCAATTTTCAGAAGAAGAATTATTGAGCCAATTTTCTTCAATGATAATGTTAATGCGAAATGTTATCGTAATATGTTGCAAATTTTTATAGACCAACTACATGATGATGAGCTCCACAAGGGTTATTTTCAGCATCACAATGCCAGATCTTACTCCTCTGGATTACTTTATATTCTGTCATTTAAAAAATATAATTTACCAGAATCGATTGCACACATTGGACGAATTAAAAGAAGCGATAGAAGGTGCTGTGCAAAGAATAACCGAAGAACAGCTGCATACAGTTTTTGAAAGCATGGAAAGAAGAGTGGATTCATGCATAACCAATGGTGATGCACATTTTCAGCATTAATTGTGATATATTTAAAGCTAGTTATTATAAATGAATAAATCAATTTAAATAACTTAGTGTTATTTGACCTGAAGTTAGCTACTCTAGTTCAGACCCAATCGGTGCAAGCCGGCACATTTTTACTAAAGGCATATTTTATGAGAGCGGCCAAACCAATAATTTTTGATCCCCCGGTACAATATTCACTGTAATTCGGCACAAGCACAATAGCCACTACAATTTTTTTTTATTTTTCTGACGTTTTCATTAGAGTGCTTTATTAACCAGGCAAGCTTATCCCACTAGATTTTGTGTCACAGGGATTTTAGCGCCAAGCCGTTGGCTGCGCTGACCGGTAACTGTGCGTTCTGTCGTCTGTCAACCAAGCAAGGCTAAAAACCGTTGGAGCACGTACTGTTTGATCCAGATGAACACTGCATGCTAATTTAAATCTTGGTGCATTCCATTACGATGCTAATTATAATTACCGTCTTCATCCAAGTGTGGTTATTTAAATCTATATACAGTGTGGAGGTGTTGTTCTGTGCTGTCAACTGTATTTGTCAGTTCTATTGAGTTCTGTCACTCGTCACTGTTGTTTGAACTAAGGTACTATTAATGTTCTCTAGTTTAAACCACGTTCGTGTTAGTTAACAGCGTTTTCGTTTCGATTTTTTCTGCTTTCTTTTTATTTGTTTAAAAACCAGTCTTTTTTAAGACGGATAAAATTAAATGACAGTTTTTCCGACTTACCGTATGCTATTTGGAAAGTAACTAGAATTTGAATTTGCCGCCACTTTCAGTAACTCAAAATGGCGGACGAGCTTGCTCGTATAAATATAGTACCTTAGTTTTCATTAGTCCACTATATTGACAGATGACATGTGAACCGAATAGTGTCAATTTCTTTTTTTCGAAATTGGTATAAGTAATATTCGGTGCACGAGGGACATAAAGTAAGAATAGTGGCCTACGTACTATTTCTACTTCTACTTTTAAACTTCAAATTACACAAATTAACCTTGAAATTTTGCACTTGAGCAGATATCTGTAGCAATACGTTAAGGAGTACTTGGGATTTTATGGTTATTTTGAGAAAATTTTTGCTTAGAGACAAAGAGTATCAGTTTTGATAGTTTAAATAATCTAACTGCAAAAGGACTCATTTTTATGTTATTTGCTTGGCAAACGGTCAAATATATGTGTTTGTAAAAATGTATTATGTGAAATAATCCCAAGAGCATCCTGTTAAGTTATGGCGATCCTGTTGCGGGACACACTGTATAGCATACTAGTTCTTTTGAATTCAATTTGATCTATCCGATCTTCTCACACTGTAATGGCCGACGATGGTTTTCTTTATTGTTAACTCATACTCTAAGCAAGTTATTTCTTGAAATTTCATGTCATTCCATGTAAGTAAGACTCAGAGTAGGAAACTTGTTAATACATTATAAATAATTATAATCAAGTTCACCTAAGCGAACTTTGTTGTACATGTTATTTTCAGATATTACATTTATTACACCCGGATTCTTCATAATAATGGACGTAGAACATGAATTAGTTGAATATAATTTGCCTAATGCAGTAACCAGCATGTTACATGAACGACTGACAAAAAATGAAAGTAAAATAGTCGTAAACGCACATATTCAGCAACAGATGGTTCAAGATACTATCGACAACATCACTTATCACGAATTGGATATTAAACAGGAGGCAATCGAGATAAAGGATGAATTGCTTGATTCGTGTGCAGCAAGTGGAAGTTACTTAGAAAAACAATTCCTTGGTGGAGTTTGTGAGTATGAAGGAAAAGACAAGAGCCACTTCTTGGAACATGTAATAACTCATACGGAACAATTTTACACATCTTCCATTTCTGAAAATAAAGCTGCAGGGAAATGTGAGTTAGTTAATCATTTGAACACCAGTACAACCGCAAAATCTTATTTCTTTTCTAGGTGATTTAGTGAACTGTACGGAGAAGCATACAGGAGAAAAACGTTACACCTCGTCCATTTGTGAATATGAAGCCAGATATAAAAGTAAATTAATTACACATATCAAAACGCATACAGGAGAAAAACTTTATGGATGTTCTATTTGCGAGTTTAAAGCAGCATGTAAAAGTAATTTAGTTAAACATATAAAAACGCATACGGGAGAAAAACCTTATTCTTGTTCTGTTTGCGATTATAAAGCAGTACGAAAAGATTCTTTAGCTGTCCATATGAAGATGCATACAGGAGAAAAACCTTATTCATGTTCTATTTGCGAGTATAAAGCAGCATGTAAAAGTCATTTAGTTAATCATATAAAAACGCATACGGGAGAAAAACCTTATTCCTGTTCTATTTGCGAGTTTAAATCAGCACGAAAAGGTTCTTTAATTCTCCATATGAAGATCCATACAGGGGAAAAACCTTATTCATGTTCTATTTGCGAGTATAAAGCAGTACGAAAAGGTTCTTTAGTTCTCCATATGAAGAAGCATACAGGCGAAAAACCTTATGGATGTTCAATTTGCGAGTATAAAGCAGCTGTGAAAAGTATTTTAATTCAACATATGAAAACGCATGCTGAAGAAAAACCTTTTTCATGTTCTATTTGCGAGTATAAAGCAGCACGAAACTCTTCTTTAGTTCTCCATATGAAGATGCACACAGGAGAAAAACCTTATGGATGTTCTATTTGCGAGTTTAAAGCGGCATATAAAAGTGATTTAGTTAAACATATAAAAACGCATACGGGAGAAAAACCTTATTCATGTTCTGTTTGCGATTATAAAGCAGCACGAAAAGGTTCCGTAGTTCTTCATCTGAAGATGCATACAGGAGAAAAACCTTATGCATGTTCTATTTGCAAGTATAAAGCAGCATGTAAAAGTCATTTAGTTAGGCATATAAAAACGCATACAGGTGATAAACCTTATTCGTGTTTTATTTGCGAGTATAAATCAGCACGAAAAGGTTCTTTAGTTCTCCATATGAAGATGCATACAGGAGAAAAACCTTATGCATGTTCTATTTGTGACTATAAAGCTGGAGGTAAAAGTTATTTAGTTCAACATATGAAAACGCATACAGGATAAAAACATTTTTCAAGTTCGGTTTGCCAATATAAAGTAACACGAAAAGATCTTTTAGTTGAACATATCAAGACGCATACAGGAGAAAAACTATATCTATATTCTATTTATGTGTATAAAGCAGGTGGTAAAAGTCATTTAGTTAGACGTATGAAAACGCATACAGGAGAAAGACCTTATGCATGTTTTATTTGCGAGTATGAAGCAAATCAAAAAACGTCTTGGTTAGAGATATGAACGTGAATACAGGGAAAAACCTTAATAATTCATGTTTTATTTGGGAATATAAAACAACACTTAAAATACTTTACTGTGCCCAATGACGATGCATACAGGAAAAAGCCCTTATATATTTCTGCATCTAAAGCAGCACAAAAAGGTAACTTAGTTCTCCATCTGAGAAAAAGAACTGCAAGAAAACCGAATTATACAAAGCAGTAACAAAACCTACTTTAGGAGGAATTTAGTAAAGACAGTACGTATGAGGAGAAATGCCAGGTAAAGAGTAATAGGCAGCATACAATAGCAAAATCAACACAACATGAACTGATCAGGTATATGGATAAGGAAAGATAAGTAAAATCCTATGTAAAACAATAATGCAGTAGTTACTAGGGATGTCGGCGGGTACCCGACTAGTAAATTATGTAATGTCCAGAAAGTCAGCCCTTTTCGGAGAAGATGATAAAAACAATAGGAATAAGCTCTGGAAAAGCAACAATGCAGTAATAATAAGAATCAACCATCCCATACCATATAATGTTGATTCTTGTTTCATATAAGGCAATAAATCTGCTTCACGGAAATATTCAACCCGTCAATACTACCATTAAATCGCGTCAGTATGAGTTGAAGTAACGTAAACATCCTCTGTGTGATGTTGATACTGCTACCAATTTCGGATAAAAAGTCACGTACTTGAATTTGATAGCACTTGGAAGTCTGACAATATTTACGACGACAGACGACTTGCAGTTAGAATTAGCGAAAGCGAGTAGGTACTATTTCAAATTAGTTCGGTTTAAAAGTCGCGGCGTTAAAATGCGTAGAGCATAGAGCTTGAACATTGTATGAAACTACAAACAAATAAGAAAACAAAGTCATCAAAAAATCGCCTGTATGGAAATATTTTCATTCGCCCGAAAATAATAAGGCAAAATGTAAAATATTCGGGTACCCGAGGGTACCCGGGTACTGTTTTCGGGTACCCGGGTTTGATTTTAGACCGGGTACGACATCCCTAGTAGTTACACAAGAAGTTTGAAGTCATTTGCATTTTATGATACATAATCATTCGAAAAAGGGATATTAATGTTGAACCTACAGATATTAAATTTTGTAAAACTTGTCAGAATGAAAAGCACTGAAATTAAGTTAAAATAGAACAGATAACTTTGAAAGTATATGAGTTACGAAATAATATTAGAATTGGTCAGTAGTGAGAAGTTGAACAATGATGTTTTAAAAGTAGGTCCCGGACATCGGGAATATTAACAAATAAGGACATTTATGACTGGTATAGGCCTGATTATTGATTTACCATGCTCACACCTGCAAACACTCACTGTGTTATCAGCAGCTATTAGTAAATTGATGCGAACCAAAGGAATAGCAGGCTCTAAAGTACTTTAGAATGAGAGGGACAACGATCTGTCCGTACCCTGGAAAGGACAAATACATCAAATTGATATCATGACAGCCTAGTATGCATTAGGTTTATGGGAGCTCAGGATTCAGAACTAAATATGTATATAATCATACATCAGGATATTCGCTATGTTTGCGACCGGCTTTAACATAAAATTATGTGACAAAGATGGGCCTAAGGCATACATTTTGTGCTGCATATACTGTAAAAATTAATTTAAAATTAACCTTTCCTTTAACTGTAAATTATGTAATATTCTTCATTGACAATAAAATCTTAACGTTTAGTGTAAATATTTATTACAGTACCTATGGCATATTTTGAAGTTATTTGTTATTTTACAGTTTCACAAGTCAAGGGAGTATAGAAAGAGATTCTCACATTTCAGTTTTCAGGAAGTTGTGTAATTTCTATTGAATTTGTTAGCAATAATTTGGACTAAAATTCCAAAAGTGTAAGGTGACTAATTCTCACAATCGCGAGACTACCAGGACATAATCGCCGGGCGGCTGACTCATTGAAGACGACTAGGTTTGAAAGCAAGGCATTTATGACATAAGATATAAAATTGCCGACTTCAGTAGCGTTCAAAGCCAGTGACGGGGTTGGGGCTGGGAATTACTAATAGTTTAATTAAATAAATGCTTAATATAAGTAAATTTATTGTAATAGCGCCCCACCTATTAATAGGCACTAGTAAATAAAAATAATAATTAATCAGGAGAACTCACCACAATTTATAAATCAAGTGGTTTTAATATTTGAATTTCATGTCAAATTCAGGGCTAATGAAAAGATGTAATAATTATGATTTCAATAAATGGTTTATTGCTCTCTGTATTTCATTTATTTGCAATTAAATAGGGCTTAGCTCCGGTAAAACATGAAATAAAAGAATTTAACTCTTCCCTTAGGGGAGTAGGTTTATTAACTTTGTATGACAAATGTTTTACTGTATGATAAATTAACCAGTATGGCAGATGCGTGACTTTGTATTTGACAGGTCTATAACCTCAATATTTAGTGTACACAAAATGATTTGTTCGTCCACGAAATTTAACGTTTAGCGTAAATTGAATTACAAACACCGAAAAAGGCAAGACCAAGTCAGGTCAATGCTGCTAATTATGTGACGTAGCTTCCGGCTAACCTGTTTCGTTTCAGATGACGTAGGTGACGCCAAAACTAGCATTTGTTTAACTTCCGCTAAAGTTGCAAAAATCGGCTTCCAACCACAAATTTTAGGGACGCTAATTCGAATCTGGACGGGTCTGGTTCGCTGGCATCACGTTCAACCCCTCGTACGACGTCCAAACTTGACAAACCCCTGCGGGATATGGACCTTCGGCAACGCTTTCCTGTGGAATTTACCTTTTGAAGTGGTGTTCCATTGTTGGCTTGCACAATGAAGAGGCGCCACGGCTATTACACGCTTGGTGACGACTTCATCCTCCAAATTTCTTCATCCAGGCACTCCTGAAGATTGTCTGCAAACGTAGCACACCCAATTCTTGTTTGCCGATGTCTCTAACTCTTCGATATCTTGTCCGAAGTCTGGTCTCGCTATAGGACGCTTCTGGTGAAATCTTTCTGGGCTGATTGCACTTTATTGGAAACTGCTATCACTGGGAATATTATCCACAAAGATGCCTTACACACTGATGACTATGATAAAACACAATTTTGGCTCAACAAATAACTTTCTTTATTAATAATTTTCTAAAAGCTGGGAGCTCAACTGGCACACAGCCTAAATATTGCAAGCTTCTATTTTATGTTAAACAATTGACATTCTCGTTTTCTAGCAATAACGATTTACATATGTTTATAAGAAATATCGCTTGATTTACATGTTTACTTATGGACTACAGTTTTAATAGAATGTTCTTGCTTAAATACTAAAATGCCTTTTTCTTTGAAATTGTTCACTTAGCACTTTGCTCTGCTCTTAAGCACTTAGTTTTTAGTTGCACTTATTCACATGAGTTTATTTAGCACTGTCTGTGTCTTTCGATAGGTTGCCTTATTGCTCTTTGCAATATTTACTTTCTCGTACTGCTTTCCTTCACCTTTCCGTTACCTTGCCGTTTGTGGCTTATAAACCTTTAATACTTATACCGCTCATACAATTTTTGTACTTCACGAAATATCTTGTATTATTTTAAAATGTATATCATTGTTTGACTTTATTCAACTCAACCCTGCCAGCTACATAATTCAAGCTGGATTTGCCATTCCGAACATTAATTATGACTGAAACTTTGAACGTACCCCTTCTGAATTCTGTCTTATCTCATGCCAACCTTTCTTACTCAAATTATAATTGCTGCTGCACATAGCAAGTGCATTTGTTAGTGTAAAATTACTGACTCTCGTGCAATAAATAAAATAGTTAATTCTGCGCTCATTTTTTAACTTACTCATTCTTGTGTTAACTAGGCAATCAGAATTGCTGTGGGTAGTAAACTATTACAGTATGACTAAAAGTAAAACAAACAATGTTCTATCAATGAGAAATATATAATAATAAATTTTATTTACAGTTAGTGTTCACATAAATCATAGTAAATCTACAGAACTTAAAGAAATCACAAAACTAATAAAACCATGGGTATATAGTCTAATAGGTTTAAAATTACTTTTCATACCTTTCCACTTAATTTATCTACATTGTGCACTGCCACATATTTACAACTAGAACTTTGGATACAATAAATTTTTCTAATCGATAATATGTTTTACATCAACAATATGCATTTTATGTATATAAAATGCTTTTACATGCCGGCAGTACGGCTGAGTGATGTTGCATATCACCACGGCACTTGCAAAAGTTAGCTCCAGTCTGCTTGGTCAGTACTTGGATGGGTGAACATCCGGAGAGTGGGCGTATTGTTCCAGCTTAGACAGGCTCCACTACCTCAAATACCTCCGCCAAATTAAAAAATGTACATACCCTCAGCGGCCCGGTGCGCCCGGCACCCCGACACTGTGTAAACGGTAAGGCTTTCAAATTATGTATGTATGTTTTTACATTCAGATTCTAATCTCTAAGTATTGGAAAAAGAAGCTTTGAATCTTTTGCCATAAAAATATATAATTTATTGCCGTTAAATATTAAAGATATAAGAACCTACAGAGCCTTTAATGCAAGTGTTTGTGACTGGTTAATACATTATTCTATACAATTATTACATGAAATATTTAATTAAAATTGAAATGAACTCCAACGGCGTTCCGGCTGAATCTCTTATCGCCTATCCACTAGCTATGTTTGTTTATAAATTGCATTGTGTAAATGAACCTCAAATATATATTATTATTTAGAATGCCCGCACACAAGCTTTTTTTAGCTTTCGCGGGGACATTGTACTATTTTTGATTTTGATTTTTGATGTTGATCGTAATAGTAATGCGATATACCTTTTTTGTGTTATAATTATGTTGATGTGTGACATCAGCATTACTAAGTCTTTTATTGTACTTCAGAATTGTCATATGATATAGTTTAGTTAATGTCAAAGCATTTGAATCCTGATACAAGATGTATGTTTAATAGTGTCGAGGTTTTACAAGTGATGATGTTATGGTCAAACATATAATAATAAACTTTTGTACGGATGTTTTAAAGATTATTAAGTTTCAAGATACTTTCGTAACTTATTTTTTAATGTCATCATAGGTGAAACTTAACTTACAAATATTCCTGAAATTTTTTTATTGTTTAATATAGACTAAAACTGAAGTCTTAAAGTATGTACACAAATAATGTAAATAGTAGTAATCAATATACTACAATATACTACAATATTATTCTAATATGCGCGATTAACCTGTTTGGCCACAAGTCCCGCTGTTTTTGTTTCTAGGAAAGCTTTTCATATTAATACCATCGTCAGAACTAATTTTGCATTCAAATACACAAGACTCATACCTAAAACTTAAAGGTCGATAAATTCAGTTTTTTCGGACGTACTTAATCATTTTTCGACGACTGAAATCGAAAGTAGATTTTTCTCACTGTCATTTGACAACAGAAAGTTGACATTTGCCGCTGAGCGTGCGTTTTCATCTTTTTGTCGCTCGCCGAGCGTTTTGGGTTTCCGCGTGAACAAAATAGGTAGCCACGTCCGAATGTTTCCTTGACAACGCCCGTCATTTGTGGAAATAATCGCGTCACATGTCATATAGACTGCGCGAGTAATGTTAACTTGATTGTCAATTAATTTTTGCGATAAAACGAAATTTGATATTTTCCTTTAATAATATGCTCAGTCGTCGAAAAAATAGTATGTATATTTCGAGCTAAAAGTGCGCTTGCCGCTTTTGCATGATTGCTGGTTTCGACTTCGTCTCAACCAGCAATATTCATGCGCAAGCGGCAAGAATGCACTTTCAGCTCTTAACATACAATATACTATTCCGTGGGGACTAATCACAACGGCCACTTTTCACAACAGTCACCTAAGGTTTTGCGTTTTCATAACGGCCACCAAGTAAGTGCGTCCATATTCACAACTTCTACCTTGGTCATAACGGCCAGGCGGCCACAGAGAATCTCTGTTTATAAGGTCTTCTCCTTAGGTTATTTTCCTTAACGTTGGCTACTACGGATTATTTATAGAGATCTGCTAATTTTAGAATTCGAAATGCGCATTTTCTGTTTTTTAAGAAAGAGATAACTTATGACTCGTTTTCAAAAATATCACAAATCAAAATATAAAAAATTACTTAACACATTTTAAATAAAGTTCTGTAGCATCGACACTTATTATACTGTGCCATATTTTATGACTAAAACTGTAAATTACATGAAGAAAAAAGAGAAAAGTGTGAGCATACAGGCATATGTAATTAATTAGGGTAAAATATGCAAAGCGTTTTCATACAGTGTGTCCGCGGATTGAGTTCACATAAGGTGTAACTGACAACAAAATTTTCGAGTTAGATGTTAATATTCTAGGAATCGCTCCTGCTTGTTCTCATTTTTAAAAACTGGACAAGAGTTAAACTACCTTTATTAGAAGAGATAACTAAAAAAAGTATTAAGAAAAGTTGTTTAGAATTTAAGAGTAATGGCAGACTTTAAATTTTCAGACAAATCGGCCTACTGTGATATTTTTAAATAATTTTCGATTTTTTTATACCAACATACCTTTTATCGTGGCTGTAGGAGGCACTCTAACTGGTTCATGAACTAAGATGTTAAAAAAATGATAGAGTGCCTTCTACAGCTACGATAAAAGGTATGTTGGTATACAAAATCCAAAAAATTTATAAAAATTAACCATCGCTCTTAATTCTAAACAACTTTTCTTAATACTTTTTTTTATCTCTTCTAATAAAGGTAATTTAGTCTTGGCCATTTTTTAAAAATCGATTCGAAAAAAACTGTATATTAATTGACTTGATTGATTTTCGCAAAATCTTGGTTTAAGAACCAAGCAGAGGCGATTACTAGAATATTAACATCTAACTCGAAATTTTTTTGTCATTTACACCTTATGTGAACCCAATCCGCGGACACACTGTATATATGCAAACTAACTGTAGCATTATTTGCAATAATATACAGAGAAAATGTCTTTATATACATACAATTTATTTAAAACAAAGGATACTTGCAGACACATAATTTGTAATTTGGTAATTTCCATACAGTATTCTTAAAATCGTAAAATGTTATTGGCAAAAACCGATTGTCTCTGTCCCCTTTTTCTTCAAGATTAGCTATTAACTTTACTAAATCAACCAGCAAAATGTCTTGCATTTCTAAAAATAGTTTTGGAAATACACTAAAATGATTTTTAATATAAACGAAGTTTTTGCGCAACTGAGAATTAGCGAGTTATCGATTTAACTCTATAATTGCAGCTGACGGTTCATTAGATAACTCTTTGATGTGTGAGTGAAAGTACGGTTGGAAGTTTAATTTGTTGGAGAAAAAAAAACACTTTAGGTTTTCTTAGTGAAGAACAGTATGACAATACTCTTTTTAAATCCACAAAATGTTTCGAATATAATAAAGCAGCTTCCAGCCACGTATCGATCAGTTACAACAGATAGCTTTCTAAATTTGTATCGTGAACGCGTTCTGTACACGATTTATAAACGATCAAAGCGTGCTTTTCAGACTTATATTTTTTTATGATTCAAACGGCTACTAGATTCATGTTAATCGGCCATGCTTACATAATTGCTGAGAATTTAGACGTTTGTTACAATAGGGTTTAGAAGATTATTTGAATTGTTATACCTTACAACTTCGTACACCATTTCAATTGGATTATATTGATTATGATACATGGGTAATCTATGAGCCTTCATTCCATGATCTTTTTACTTACTTAACGTTAAAGGAAGTATTGGATTCACTCCAAAAATTCGAAATTGAGTTTTCAAAAGATGTTCACGTTATAGAGTTCCCTGAACCCAAAAAACATGTTTTTTGTTTATTGGTCTGTCTCTCAGTCTGTGTGTCTGTCTGTGACAGAATATCTCAAAAACGAAATGAGGCATGGCGTTCAAACTTTATACAGGGTGTCTGTAGATCGCTAGACAGCTCCTCACTTCGTTAATAATAGAGATACCGAAAATAACTTTGTTTGTTTTAAATGCCAGTATACAGGGTGTTCGGTAAAGAATGGGCCAAACTTCAGATATAGTAACTTCGACACACATAACCGGATTTAACCCAACTTACCTTAGTCCAAAAGTTAGTACTAACGGAGCTACAGGGTGTCAAAGTTGAAAAAAATAAATCACATTTTTTTAATATGTTTCGATCACTTTCAGCTAATTTCACGAAATTTCGTATCCGGGAGTTTTTTGGCATGAGAAATTCAAATGTATTAACGATTCAGTTGTATCTTCTAGAGGGCGCCACAAGCGACCCTGTTAAACCGCTGCGACTATTTTTGTGCCGCGGTGTATGCCATTTTCGACTGGAAAAAATTTTTCCTATCTTTTCTGCTTAAAAAAGGTTTATCTTATTGAACGCCCTAGAAGTAACGGTTTCCCAGAAAATCGCATCTAAAACTGATCATGCGTGTAAATTATCCTAAAGAAAACTCAGATTGTTGAGTAAATACTTTGACATCCTGTATATTTGTTATTATCGACTTTGGTACTAGGGTGAGCTGAAGTAAATCAACTTATTATGGTCTAACTATTACGCTGTTGCGGTATGGCCCATTATTTACTCAACAATCTGACTTTACTTTAGGATAATTTACATTCATGATCAGTTTTGGATGCGTTTTTATGGGAAACCGTTGCTTCTAGCGAGTTCAATAAGATATACCTTTTTTAAGCAGAAAAGATAGGGAAAACGATTTTTCCAGTCGAAAATGACATACACCGTGGCATAAAAAAGTTGCAGCGGTTTAACAGTGTCCCAATGGTCTTTTGTGGCGCCCTCTAGAAGATACAACTCAATCGTTAACAATTTTGAATTTCTCATGCCAAAAAACCACCGGATACGAAATTTCGTGAAATTAGCTGGAAGTGATCGAAAGATATTAAAAAAATGTGATTTATTTTGTTCAACTTTAACACCCTGTAGCTCCGTTAGTACTAACTTTTCGACTAAGGTAAGTTGGGTTAAATCAGCTTATTTTTGTCGACGTTAATTATATCTGAAGTTTGGCCTATTCTTTACCGAACACCCGTATATGTTAGCTTGCCAGGCCTAGTAGGCCCATCGCTTGTTGGGCTACTGTCCTCTATTCCTTCTTGTTCCCTGCTTTGTTCTGCCAGTTGATTATTCCTATTTGTTGTACATCCTTTAATACTTCCATCTTCCGTCTTCCTTTTGGTCTCCCTCGTCTTTTCGTGCCTCCGATATTACTTTCCAATACTCTCTTTGGGATCCTTTCCCGGCTCATCCTAGACACATGTCCCAGCCATCTTAACCTCTGCGATTTCACCATTGCTACTATATCCGGTTCATTGTACAATGCCTTCAGCTCCTGATTGCTCCTTCTTTCCCATTGTCCATTCACCTTTTTTCCTCCGTATATCTTTCTCAGCACTTTCCTCTCTCACACCCCTAGTCTCCTCAGCTCTACTGTTCCCAATGTCCAGACTTCACTAGCAAACACCACCACTGGTCTTATTATTGTCTTATAGATCCGTACTTTTAGACCCTTTGATAGTATCTTACTCCTTATTAATCTATTCAGCGCTTGTATGCAACGGTTTCCTGCCATTGGCCTGTGTTGTATTTCATCTTGTATACTCGGCTTTCGTTTGAATAAGGTTCCCAAGTATGTATATTTGCTGACTTCCTCACAGTCATATGTTTTTCCATTGTCCGTTACTACTCTTAGCATTCTACCCTCTTGAGATTCTTCATCTGTCCAAGGCATAAACTTCGTTTTACTCTCGTTTATTGTAAGTCCTATTTTTCGAGCGTTTTTTCTAACCTTGCTACTACCCCTTTCAATTCTTCAGTACTTCTTGTTACTATAGCAATGTCATCAGCGAAAGCTAGACATTGGTGGCGTTTGTGGTACAAGAAGCCTGATCTATTAATATTCGCTTCCCTTATTACTTTTTCGAGTACAAAATTAAACAGACATGAGGACAGGGGATCCCCCTGCCTCAATCCTTCCTTCACTTCGAATTTCTCACTTTCCTTTCCCTTGATTTTAACTCTATTTTCAGTTTCAGTTAATGTTATTTTTACCATTCTGATTAGTTTATGACTTACTCCTAGATCTTCAAGGACTTTATACATACAATGTCTTTTTATTTGGTCGTACGCCTGTTTAAAGTCTACAAAGATTACCATCGTTTTTATACTGTGTTCGTAGCTTTCTGCTTGTAGTTCTCTTAGGGTAAAAATCTGGTCGACTGCTGATCTTCATTTTTTGAAGCCGCATTGATATTCGCCTACTTGTTGTTCAATTGGTGTTGTTAACTGGTTTTTGATGTGTGTTGCCAGTATTTTATATACAATATTAAGAAGCGCTATCCCTCTGTAATTGCTACATTTTGTTTTATCGCCGTTCTTATGTATAGGATGCAATATTGCTTCCTTCCACTCCCGGGATATATTCTCTTGCATCCATATTTTTTCAATTAACTTTTGGATTGCTTGTGTTAATTCTTCTCCTCCATGCTTTACCATCTCTGCAGTTATTTCGTCACTACCTGGAGATTTATTATTTTTAGTTTTTCAATTATTTTCTTGATTTCAATCAACGTTGGAGCTTCCTCTTCTTTTCCTTCTCTGTGCAGTTCTATGCTTTCTTGTGGTTGGTCACTTATCCCTTCTTCAGTTGTTTAGTTTTCGTTCAGTAGTTTCTGGAAGTACTCCTTCCACAATTTTAAGACCTCTTGCTCTTGCGCCACTAACTCTCCGCTATTTGTTTTATAGCGCACTGGTTTTGGTTGGTACCCCTTCCTCTCTTTTCTAACTCCTTGATACAAGTTTCTTATTTCTCTATTTCTGTAATTTTCTTCTATTGAATACTAGGTTTTCTTGGAACTTCCTTTTCTTTTCTCTTAAAAGCTTTTTGGTTTTTCTCCTCTGTTCCGCATATCTAAGCTTGGTCTCGTTTGTTTTCAATTCTATCATTTTGTGTCTGAGTTTCTTTCTTTTCTCAAGTTCCTGTGCACACTCCAAATCAAACCATCCCCCTTTTTTGCTTTTCTTTTTATACTGCCCCAAATATTTACTGCTTGCTTTATTCCTTCCTTTATTTCTCGCCATAACTTTTCTATATCATCATTTTCCCGTATTAAATTTGGCTGATAGCTTTTCTCTGAATTTTAATCTGACCTCTTTTTCTTTTAGCCTTACTATCTTCTTCCTATCCTGTATTTCTTTTCTCTTATTTCTTTGGATTGGTATAATTTGCTTCATTTTTATTCTCAGCAGGAAATGGTTAAAATCCGCATCCGGCCCTCTATAACTTCGTATTTTTGTGATTATTTTTTCCCATCCTTTTCTATTAGCACATGGTCCGTCTGGCTTACGCATCTTCCACCCGGTGACCTCCATGTCCCTTTATAAATGTCCTTTCTTTGGTGATATGTGCTTTTGACTACCATATTCTTTCCTTTTGCAAAATCTATTAAGAATTTCCCGTGTTCCGATGTTGCTATGTGTTTGCTAAATTTTCCAATAGTGGGTCTGAAGACCTCTTCTCTTCCAATTTTTGCATTCGCATCACCCAATGCTATTTTTAAGTCGTGCTTCGATATCCCCTCGTATTCATGTTCAAGCCTCTCATAAAAATCTTCTTTCATCTCAATATCTGATACATCCGTTGGTGCGTGAATGTTAACAAATGTTATCTTTTGGTATTTACCTCTTAACCTGAGCCAGCACATTCTGTCCTAAATTGGTTTAAATTCCATAACTGTTGGTATGAGTGCTTTTCTTAAGAGAAACCCAGTGCCCAATATTCTGTTTTCTCCTCCACTATTAAAATATATATACTCTCATCAACTTCTATGGTTTCATTTCCTTTTCGTTTCGTTTCTTGTAGTAGCTTTTATTCCATAGTCGAATTTTTTAACTTCCCGTACTAAGTCCTTCAGCGCTCCCACTCCGTTAGAACCTCTTATATTTCATGTTGGTACTTTTATCTCTCCTTTTATTCGGAAAGTGTTTTTCCGTTTTTCTTTGTTATCACCTTTTCCACTACTTTCGCATCTCGTACCATATCCTTTTCCTTTGCGTTAGTCGTTGCCATAAATCCACTCTTCAATTTCTTGGTTAGTTTTTTGGTTTCATTTCCTCTAGTTTTTCTTCATTTTTGCTCCACTTCCACACTACTCCATCTATTGTGATCTTGTTGTAGCCGATTTTTACACTTTTACCATTCGTTTTTTCCTCCGCCGCCCTTTTCCTTATGTGTTTTTGTTTTTCCCTTTCGTTCTTTGTCAAGTCCTCATTTATGAAAATTTTATCTGTCGTAATTTCCCTCAACTTCGACTTATTCTTCATGACTTCTGCTTTGTCGCCTTCATTATTCAGCTTTACTAGGCAGCTTTTACTGCTAATTTTATGGGCGTCATTAACTTTAACTTCCACTCCCAACTTTTCTCTGATAAAATATTCTATTGCTGGTATTAATATGTCTGACCCATCCCTGTTCATTACCATACCGCTTATTACTACGTTACTTTTCCTATTTTCCTTTTCAATCCACTCCAGGTTGCTTCTCATTTCCATTAACTGTTTTTTTTTATTTCCGCATTTTCTTTCCTAATCTTCTCATTTTCTGCTCTTAAGCTTGCATTATACATTTGGATTTTTAACATGTCCTCATTATATTTCATTTACTCATTCCTTACTTGTTGCACCTCCCTTTTAACATCCTGCACCATTTGTAATATCAAATCGAGTTTGTCTTCGTTTGTCTGGGTTTTCGTTGGTGTTCGATGCATTTTTCCTGACTTTCCAAAAGCTGCTTCTGCTGCTCAGCTCTTCTTCTTTTTCTACCCTCGTCCGTCGAATATTCATTGCTGTCTACGTTTCCATTCATTGCCGTTCTTTGTCGCGATCAAAATTTTAGCAACTCACTTGTACTTATGCTTCCCGTTAGTTTAATTGCTGTATGGTGTGTTGCCTATCCTGGCGCACGTAAAAAGCCGCTACCCGGATCCACTCCTCGAAGGTCGCGGATTTCTTATCAAATGTAAGGTTATATTGTAAGATAGTTAAATGCCAATATACAAACTAAAAATTCACGTAATCCTACTTTTACGTAGTAATACACAACTTGGGTTTTTTAAATGAAACACCTTGTATATTTTTAGATATTTGAAATCAGCACTAAAAGTGCTTTATGATAGCATTCTTAAATTTAAATTTTTGAACTTATTATTTTTCAAAATTAAAAATACTTTTTTCGCCAAAGTAGGTCATGAATTATGCAAAATCACTAACAATCGAACCAGAAATGCAAACCAAACTCCACTTGGCTCTAAAAATTTCTCATAACCGAATTATAGCACCAAACGTACTAAAACAATTGAAAACCACGTTTGTTTTTAATGGAACAATATGAGTTTCATTACATTAAACAGTTGAAAACTACAATAAAAGGGCTTTCCAACGGTGTACTATATTCGCCATTTCGTTTAGAAGTAGCTTTTGAAACATCAAAGCTACGCAAAACAATTTAAAACAAAATGTTATTGTTAATGAAACTCATATTATTCCATTTAAAAAAACACATAGTTTTTAATTTTTTAGTGCGTTTGGTGTTATAATTCGGTCATGATAAATTTTTAGAACCAAGTGAAGTTTGTTTTGCATTTATTGTTCAATTGTTAATGATTTTGCATAATTCATGGCCTACTTTGGCTAAACACTTTTTTTTTATTTTGAAAAATAATAAGTTCCTAAATTTAAATTTAAGAATGCTATCATAAAGCACCTTTAGCGCTGATTGTAAATATCTAAAAATATACAGGGTGTTCCATTTAAAAAAACAAAGTTGTTTATCACTACGTAAAAATAAGAAGCTATGGCTTAAATTGGTTTACGTCAATTTGTAGATTATGCACTGGCATTTAAAAGAAAAAAAGGTTTTTTTGGTATCTCTATTATTCACGAAGTTATGAGCTGTCTAGCGATCTGCAAACACCTTGTATATAAGTTTTGTGTACTATCTAGATGCAACAGCAAACTTTTGAAGAAAATCGTATAACCCGAAGTATGGTGTTTACTCTTGTAATCTTTCAGTTTTTTCGATTTTTTCAAAAACGGCTCTAACGATTATTTTAAAATTTTACATTTTTAATGTGTATTGATGTGAGATAGGTAATTTTCCAGTTGAATACCTCTTTAAATAGAACAATCGATCAATCTAAAGAGCTTTATTAACTTTCAAAGTTTTTTGTTGGTATTCACGGCTTCAATTTCTACATTATAATTGGTTACAGCCATTCTAATAATTGGCTTTTCTTGCACGAAAACGTAAGTGCAATTGCATCGAATGGTGCGGTGTATTATCTATAACTATTACACATTTAGGTTGCAGATTGCACGAATGTCAGATTTTTACTTGTAATATCCTTAGCGCACTGAATTATTTGTGGGGTAATAGGTATCACGGAGGTCCATTGCGCTTGGGTACGAATATGACGAGTTGCGGAGCAACGAGTCTTATTGCAGGCCCAATGGACATGAGTGATACCATGGTGTAAAGAATACAAGGTGTAACGTTCCGCAGAATGGAGGCATTGTGGGCGGAGCCTCAAATTCAACCAATAAGAAATGCACCTACAAAGGTCGCGAATTTTAAATGGAGATACGTAAAGGAAAATAAAAAGGCAGTTGAAATAAACACCAATACCGGCCGTGTGGCGTATAATTTTTATTGTATATTGAAGAAGAAAGAGAACCATTTTGATTTTATTAAAATAAATATTCCAAACTACTTGCGGCGTCGACGTTTGGCAATACTAAAGCATATTGTTGGTGACGCTGTCTATGTTAAATTCGAGGTTAGGTTTTGCGTCAGTTTGTGTCAGACTGACGAAAAAAATAACCTGTTAACTTCGAATTTGACATCGATTGACAGTAACAACATACAATCGCGGCCATGGTTACACCATGATCGCGGCCATGATGTATTTACTGAGTAGATGCGTTGGGGATTGGTTGACATCTCCCCTCTACTTTCTGAACGACTGCGCATTTCAAGGAACGTTGTATTCACATCATGAGTGATACCTTCCCAAAAATAGTCTACCTAACTTTGCCTACGAATAGTATTAGTGGGACTAGTCAGAGAACCAACTCAAATTTTCATATTAAAAAAGCTCATAATTTAGCTACACATGTTAAAAAATAAAGATTTTATCGGTTGCAGGATATTAATCCCTTGTTTACATATACAAAAGTAGGCTGGTAACTAAATCATAACTGATCTGTACGGCAATAGTCCATTACCGTATATGGAAACCATTACCCTACATGGCAACCGATAAACTATTGAACAAATCACGGATGTTATGAATCATAACAGCCTTAGATGTTTTAAAATCCTCGCTCTGCGAGCTCGGATTTCAATACAACATCTGCGGCAGTTATGATACTCATAACATTCCTAGCTTTGTTAATAGCTATTAATTTGTTCAAAATAGTCACTTGACTACTTGTACCGGGAGATCAAGAAAGACTGGCCGAAAAAAAACTTTTTTCCGCGTAATTTATCAATATCTAAGTCGTCAATCTGCACTGCAGTAAAGTTAGCTGTATATCAGCTGTCAGTTTCAGCTTGATTGTATTTTGTAAATTTTAATTTTGAGTTCATTTCAATGTTTTTCGCAATTTTTAACAACAGTTTTTTCATCCTCGTTTGTGACAAGAGTAAGTCAATTCTTCCTTTTTATTAATTATTGAAAGGGTTTACCAAATATTTCTATTTTTGGGTAGACTGTCGGTTGTAATCATGCCATTTTTACTTGAGGACAAATTCCTTTTCCAATTATATCCCCGAAATGGAAACAGAGATGAAAATGGGAGGTGGGTTCACCCAATAATGCCGTGTATTGACGAATTCTGCGAAAGATTTCCCGAAGCAGAAGTAGACCACGAAGTTGTATGCAGTCACATCCACAGAGTTGTTGATCGCTTTCAAAATACAGGAAACATTGTTAGAGGGAAGGCACCTGGTCATCCCGCAACGATTACCGAATATGTTGTGCAAGATGTAGGTGCTCGTCTTGAACATAGTCCGAAAAAGCTTTGCGTCAATTAGCCCAACAAACTTGATTTGTCATATGACTCATGCCATACCGTTGTGAAGCGGAGGCTGCATTTCTACCCCTACAGAGTTTCTGTAGTTCAAGAGTTATTTCCACCTGACTGTGAGAAACGTCTGCAGTATTACAGTTGGTTTAATGCAAATTTATGAAATGATAATTTGTTAGACAAAACATTTTTTTCTGACGAAGCCTGGTTTCATTTAAGTGGCTATGTAAATTAATGAGATTATAGAATATAGAGTGCTGAAAACACTTACGTATTTCACGAGACACCGTTGCATCCAGTGAACGTTGGAGTATGGATTGCAATTTCCAGAAGAATTATTGAGCCAATTTTCTTCAATGATACTGGTAATGCGGAATGTTATCGTAATATGTTGCAAATTTTTATAGACTAACTACATGATGATGAGCTCCACGAGGGTTATTTTCGGCATGACAATGACAGCTCTTACTCCTCTGGATTACTTTGTATTCTTCGGCAAAATTCTAAGTAGAACTTTGACCATATGAACAAAGCAGTCGGTGTCTAAGGTACCTGGTACTCTGCATGCCTAGACCTTGTCCATTAACAAACAAACAAACTTTGTATTCTGTCATTTAAATAATATAATTTACCAGAATCGATTGCACACATTGGACGAATTAAAAGAAGCAATAGAAGGTGCTGTGCAAAGAATAACCGAAGAACAACTGCATTCAGTATTTGAAAGCATGGAAAGAAGAGTAGATTCAAGTATAACCAATGGTGGTGCACATTTTAAGCATTAATTGTGATATATTTAAGGCTAGTTGTTTATTATAAATAAATAAATCAATTTAAATAACTTAGTGTTATTGGACTTAAAGTTAGCTACTATAGCTCAGACTCAATCGGTACAAGGCGGCACATTTTTACTAAAGGCATATTTTATGAGAGCGGCCAGTCAATCATTTTTTATCTCCCAGTACAATATTCTCTGCAATTCGGCACTAGCACAATAGTCAATACAATTAATTTTTTATTTATCTGACGTTTTCATTAGTCCACTTTTGACAGATGACAGACAAGTGAACTGAATAGTCTCAAATTCTTTTTATTCGAAAAAGATATAGGTAATATTCGGTGCACGAGGGATATAAAGTAAGAATAGTGGCCTAGGTACATACTATTTCCACGAGAAATTATAATGTTTTAAACTTCAAATTAACGTTGAAATTTTGTATTTGATCAGATATCTGTAGCAATACGTTAAGTAGTACTCGGGATTTGGTGGTTATTTTGCGAAAATGTTTGTTTAGAGACAAAGTGTATCAGTTTTGATAGTTTAAATAATCTAACTGTAAAAGGACTCATTTTTTATATTATTTTCTTGGCAAACAGTCAAATATATGTGTTTGTAAAACTGTATTATGTAAAATAATCCCAAGAAGATCCTGCTAAGTCCTGTTGCGGGACACACTGTATAGCATAGTAGTTCTTTTGAATTCAATTTGATCTATCCGACCTTTCCACACTGAAATAGCCGACGATGATTGTCTTTCTTGTTAGCCCATCCCACGGTGTAAAATAAAGGAGAATCGACTGGAACTTCTAGGCAGCTAAATTTTGTCCTCATTCACAAATATGTCGCTAGATGGCGAAAGTGTAAAAAAGAATACGACAAAGCCAACTTCAATTAAATTTAGGTAAACAATAATGGCGGGGCACAAACACGTCAAATATTGACATGTAAAGTAAAGTCATATTTACATATTTTAAAAGTGTTTTCTCCATGCCCATCTAGTAAGTTACACTTACTTTGACATATCCATTGCAGGTAAGCTGATTTTACTGTTTGTTTACTGGTTGTCATGACATTGGGGAAGTAAGTACCTACTCCCCAAGGGAAGTAAGTGAATTGCGTGTTATTACAGAATTTTAGTTCTATAAGTGATCTGAACGGGTTTGAACTTAACTGATCCTAACCTATTTGAAATTTAAAAACTCGTTAAGAGAGGGGCGGAACCCCAAGGCCCCCCTTGGAGATAGGCGGAGCCCCGGGGCCCCCCTTGGAGAGGAGCGATGCCCCGAGAGCCCCCTTGGAAAGGGGCGGAGCCTCGACGGCCCCCTTAGAGAGGGGCGGAGCCACGAGGGCCCCCTTGGAGAAGGGCGGAGCCCCGATGGCCCCCTTGGAGAGGGATGAAACCCCGAGGGCCCCCTTAGAGAGGGACGGAGCCCCGAGGCCTCCTTGGAGGGGGGCGGTGCCCCGAGTGCCCCTTTGGGGAGAGGCGGAGGCCCGAGGGCCCCCTTGGAGAGGGCGATGCCCCGTGGGCCCCCTTGGAGAGGGGTGGAGCCCCGATGCCTCCTCGGAGAGGGGCGGAGCCCCGATGGCCCCCTTGGAGAGGGGAGGAGCACCGAGGGACCCCTTCGAGAGGGGCGGAGCCCCGGGGCCCAGCTTAGAGAGGGGTGGAGCCCCGAGGGCCCCCTTCTTTGGTCAGGCGGCGGCAGGGGAAGGCAGGTGCGGGTTGTGTAACAGAACAGAATGGCCCAACGTAATAGGTCTAAAGATGGTGGTAAATTGAATAGGATATTTTATTCAAATTTTTGTTGGGCATGGAGAAAAATGTTATAAGCATGCTCGGGAAGTAACTATCTATAACCAGTCTCGAACTTTGCCAGCCCTCGCTCGCTCGGGCTGGCAAACTCGTTCTCGACTGGTAAAAGCTACTTACTTCCCTTGATGCTTAAATAACTATTGAACTCTTTGAAATGGAATCAACCCGTGAAAAAAATGAGGGGTTGTCTTGTAGTTTACGACGCCCACTTTGAACAACGATTTCTCGATTTCAAATAAAACATAATATACTCCTCGGCACTGAAGCTCCTTTTTGCCCCTCATGTGGTTTATTTGCCTTGCCCCTGCGAACCTCGGCAACTAAATCCACATTCGTGATAAAAAGCTTACTTCAGTGCCTTGGTATACAAACTACTATTTAATTCTGTGATAAATGGAACAATATTTCAAGCATTATTTTTTATGAAATGTTTTCCTAATATGAGATAGTACATCTGTCACTGGAAAGTTGTATTATTTTCACTTAAGTAAAAATATTAGTATGTAATACCCGTTATTGGTAGCGTTTTGTTTGTAATTTTATTTATTTAATTAAATAGCAAATTGCTGCAAAGGCAGATGTAAACAATAATGGCATCCTACAAATACGTCAAACATCAATTAATTGACATGTGAACCGACAATATGTGACAAAAATGATTATATAATAGTTATTTACTATACAAGTGGGATAAGAGCATCATTAATATACGTGTGTGTTAAGTTACAAACGAGTGCGTAGCACGAGTTATGTAAGCACACAAGTATATTAATGATGCATTATCGCACAAGTATTGTACAAAATTTTATCTACAAATTCCTAAAATAGAGAAAAGTGCATTAAGAGAAATGTCAGATCTGTAATTTTCAAAAATATTTTAGTAGGCAAATGTCATTACGTCATTCATTTGACACCATTTCAGTTAGGTAATGAAACCATTACACGACTCAGCTAAGTAATGAAGACATTAAATAACTGAGTGGTGTAATGAGCTTCATTACTTAACGGAAATAGTGTCAATTGAGTGACGTAATGAGTTATTTATCTCACTGGAGTAGATACAAAAATTACTAGTTATTATCTACAAATCATCTTTCAAAAGTGTTAGAGCCCTTTGTTTTTTGTATGATTAACTTGATAAGAGGCTTCCACGAATGGGGCCCCCAATTAATCCACTGCGAATTCCGGTTCAATGGGATTGCCGGGAACTGCCACTTAATAACCCTAACTTGGGTTCAGTTAGTTGTTGGAGTGAAACAAGACTTAACAAACACGAGTATATTGAGTAACAACGATTACAAACGTCACTGATGGACCGATGGTCTTTTACAAAAGCTTCAACTGTTGTGACACGCTTGGATTGGCCACGCGAAAATAGCGAATTGCGCGTAACCGTAACACAAAACAACCTGGAAACGTCTTTACCAGGGAGTTAGAACGACCGCAACCCAGCTCAAAGCATAGCTGAACTTGCTTCCTCGAAGTTCTGTATCTAACTGACTCTGAATTTACAACGAGCCGAACTCGCAAATTCAAGGAGGGGCAAGCTCAAACACTATTGGCTGAGGCGATCCTGCGTAGCCAATCGGAGCGTCGCACGTAGGAATAAATACTTATTCTAAAAATCTTAATGCTAAGCTCTCTCAATGAGGCAATTGAACGAAATCCATAAACACATGATTTCCAAATATGCTAAGTCGGCTTAAGTTCTATTAGAAAATGTATCCATCCGCTTAAAAGCCATTAAGGGAAGCTTACAAATTCCTTTCCAACATTAACAGAGGCAAACAAATACGGCAAGATGCAAATTTGACTTTACCACGACCTTTGAATGAGATAAAACAGTTATGACTTGAATTACATGATTAATTATAATCAAAAAGGTTTTGATGCACGCATCTGTGTGAATCAAACATGCCGCCCCCGAAGTGCCGAATATGGCACGACGTGATTAAATCCCAAAATTAAACTGAAATCTGACACTACCAAATAATCAAATGCATAACAAGAACTAAGGACAGATGATAATCCAAGAGCCTTACAGATAACCTACAACTAGCATGAATACAAGCAAATAAACAACTAAACCTAGCAAAATGTTCAATCAGCAAAAACTACCAACTAAGAGCAAAGTCAATGTTTATTGCCCTTGATCGCAATGATCGTCTTTGGGCAGGATGTACACTTTACGCACCGAGCGTTTCAGGAGATTCCCTCGGGAATCGCGCACCTGCACCACACGCACAACACCATCCGCTCCTGGATATGTGGCCGAGATGATTGCCAGTGGCCAACGGTAGCTTGGAGATGCCTCGTCGTGGACGAGTACACGTCGCCCACCTGGGGGGCTAGAGACGTGCTGGAGGACTTCCACTTAGGCCGGCGCTGCAGGAGGTGGAGGTAGTCCCGGGACCAACGATCCCAAAACTGCTGAGACAGCCGCTGGACCAGCCCATAACGGCTGAGACAATTTTCCGGTTTGCCCTGGAGTTGGGCTTCCGGAAACGAAGTCAGCTTCCGACCGATCAAGAAGTGGGCAGGAGTAAGGACTTCGGGGAATGAGGCGTCGGTAGGGAGAACACAGAGTGGGCGGGAATTTAGTATCGCCTCCACTTGAGTCAGCATGGTGTAATACTCAACGAAAGTTAACTTTGCATTGCAAGATATTCGCCTTAAATAATATTTCAATGACTTTACCCCCGCTTCCCAAATGCCGCCAAAGTGCGGAGAGCGTGCCGGAATAAAATTCCACTTAATGTTATGTTTCGACAATTCCTCCCTTATGCATTGCTCACTAGAGCCTGACAGGATATTTTTAATTCCGATAGCTGATTTCTGGCACCGGTGAAACTGGAATAGCGCCAGAAAAGTTCAAATTCTGGGACGCGATGGTGAAGAGTGGCCACTATTGGGCGCGACTCTTGGGCTGCTAGCTCACCCGAATCAATTTTAACGGGCTGGGGTTTTAAGTCTTGTGACAAAACCTCTGGCCCGTGCCACCACAAGCGTGAGTTGAGTAACTCCTGGGGTAACATTCCCCTGCTAATTATATCGGACGGGTTGCAATTTGTACGCACGTGAAACCATTCTTCCCTATTGCTTAGTTCGTGAATCTCGGACACCCGGTTCGCGACGAACGTCTTCCAATTACTCGCATCCTTATTTATCCAGTGCAGAGTTATGGTGGAGTCCGACCAATAGTACACGCGGTCAAATTTAAATGCGGAGGAATCGAGCATAGTTTTAATCAAACGAGCCAACAGTAAGGCTGCGCAAAGCTCCAAACGAGGCAAGGACATTGTTTTTAATGGAGCGACCCTTGACTTAGCACAAAGCAAATTGGTGGTGACATTACCGCGCGCGTCAACGCAACGTATATACACGGCGCACCCATAGGCTACAGAACTCGCGTCCGCAAATCCGTGGAGATCTATCGAATTTATGTCATCGCAAATTACCCGTCTCGGAATTGCCAATGAGCCCAAAGCGCGTAATGAAGAATGGAGTTCGTCGTATCTGGGGCGCATCTCCATGGGCACCGTTTCGTCCCATGACAACTTCAACTGCCAAAGCCGTTGCACGAGAAGTTTCAAAGTTAGAACGCTTGGACCAAGTAGTCCCAAGGGATCGAATACTTGAGCCATACTAGAGAGTATAGCCCGCTTGGTAACTGATTTGCAACAGCTAGGGTTCACTCTGTAACTTAGCACGTCCCGCCGAGTATCCCAAAAAATGCCGAGAGTTTTCTCCGTGGCGTCTTCCGTCAAAGAAATGGGCTCTGCGCTGCCGCGATCTACACCAATGGCGCTAGCTACTTCACTGTCGTTGGACGCCCACTTTCGCAATTCAAACCCGTACCCCGACAAAGCGTTACTAATTTCGAATTGCGTTTTTATGGCTTCCGCCCTATTTTCAAAACCAGTCAGTAGGTCATCTACATAAAAATCCCGGCTAATTCTTAATGAGGCCTCTGGAAGCGATGCTTCGATTTCCTGGGCGATTTGTATCAAGCACCTAGTTGCTAGGTACGAGGCTGATTTAGTATCGTAGGTGACCGTTAATAATTTGAAGCATTTTACCGCTGAGGTTTTGTCGTCACGCCATAAAATTAATTGGTATTGCGTCTGCGAGGGGTCCACGAGGATTTGCCTATACATTTTGGCGCAATCTGCTTTCAGCACGTACTTGAATTGCCTAAAGCGACAAAGAATTGCAAACAACGACTGCTGGACCACTGGGCCCTTATGTTGAAGGTCGTTAAGCGATACTCCGGAGAAGGACGCACAACTGCCGTCAAAAACAACGCGATGTTTGGTCGTTGAACTGTCCTCCTTTATGACTGGCAAATGTGGCAAATAAAACCGAGGATGAGGAAGGCTCGCTTCGTCGTCCACCTTGCTCAAGTGACCAAGCGACTCGTATTCTTTGAGAAATGCGGAATACGCAGTTTTCAACTCGGGATTTTTTGACAATTTGTTTTCTAATGAATAGAAACGCTTTAACGCTATACCGCGCGAGTCTCCCAGCGATGGAGCATCTTTCCTGAAAGGTATGCTCACGATGAACCTACGCGGCTCCGACGACGCCCGTTTCGTAGTCGATTGAAAATGGTCTTCGCAAAATTTGTCATCAGCAGAGAGTCGGCCTGATGAACCGTAAGCCCCCTCGATTTCCCAAAATCTCTGAATGCCGTGCTCGATGCCGGCTACACTTAAATGAACTCTATTTGAAAGCATGAGCGCTCGATTTTCGACGTTCATGTTTCCGCCTAAAACCCAGCCAAAAAGAGTTTTTGTTAAGAATGGCTTCTCTGGGCCCAATTTCACCTGTCCCTGACAGAGCACTTGCCAAAAGACATTCGCGCCTAATAAAAGATCAATCTTTCCCGGTGTATTACAATCTGAATCGGCTAGCACAATGTTTGGTGGGATCTTCAAATCCCTCAACGAGAAAGAAAGGACCGGCAGAGGGTCCGTAATTTTGTCTAACACAACACAGCTCAAAATGTCCTCGTATTTTCCGTTGCGGGAGCGGATTCGAACGTTTGCTCTGAATTCAGCGTTCAGAGCCCTGGCACCAACACCCGACAGTGAGGTGACATTACCTCGTTTCTCAATTTTCAAATTTTGACACAAGTCGGCGCTAACTAAGTTAAGTTGGGATCCGGGGTCCAAAAGAGCTTTTGCCCGGGAAAATGACCCGGAGGATCCTTCTACGAATACGCTAACCGTGGACAATAAAACTTGCGCTGGCGCCGCGATTGCAGGACGGCTACAGGCTGCTGAAACGGATGCGACGGGTGCCTCGCTCGGGGCGACGGCCCCGACCTCCCGTGTGTCGCAGCTGGTTTCTGGCGGTACAGGACGCGGCGACGGAGTATTTTCGTGCGCGTCGCGCTTTGGACGCAAACACAGTAAAGTATGGTGCTTTTTTCTGCATATGCGGCATCTCGACGATGTGCATTTTACCACGAAATGTCCGGGCTTGAGACAATTGTTGCATAATTTCAAACGACGCGCCTCTTCGATACGAGCGTTTACCGACAATTTTGAAAATGATTCGCAAGCGCTAATCGAATGATTACTATTTTTGCAAAAATCACAAGAGTGATTACCTTGCTCTCTGGCTACATGAGCGCGTGCATGACTTTTTTGCTCGGATCCCTGATTTCCCAAACTCGAACCTATTTTCGCAGCTTCCAGCGAACCTAATAAGTGACTTTTGCTCACTAAAAAATCTAACAACTCTCGCAAAGTAGGAAATTGTCCGGTATGTTTGTATAATTCCCAGTCAGTCTGCATTGCTGAGTTGAGCTTCGAAACTATGATATGTATTAATATGGTGTCGACTGTGGGTTCCCCGTACGCCTTTAAAGTTTCCAAAATTCTAACTACACTATCGAGCAGCCTTTGAACAGACGAATGTGAATCCTTTTTTACGCTCTCTAAACTGAATAACGCATTTATGTTTGATTTTACTATCAGCTTCTTATTTTCAAATCGCTTGACTAGGATGTCCCAAGCAATGGTATAGTTATCGTTGGTAACTTTTAACGACGAGATTGAACTAGCAGCTTCTCCCTTAAGTGAAGAAATCAAATAGTAAAATTTCTGAACGTTGGTCAAATTAACGTTGTTATGAATAAGCGACGTAAAGGAGTCATGAAATTGAACCCAATTCTCGAATTTCCCCGAAAAGGAAGGCAAATCTAAGGGTGGTAATCTTAATCCAGCGAGCTCTCCTGAAGGGCCACTTTGCGAAGAATTTTGACCTAGATTCGGTTTTATACCCGGACTGATCTTATTTTTTGATAAGAATTCCTTTACTGCTCTACTAATCTCGCTAAAATGAGTCATAAAAGAGTCGAATTCATTGAATAGTTCATCAAAGTGTTCAGCGTCGGCCTCCATTAGGCCCTCCATTGACTTCTTATACTCATCCAACAAATTTTGGAAACAACTCAACTCTTCTGACAAGTTGCCGACCTCGTGAGCGTTCACGGGGCTGGACGAAGAAATTCTATGAAATAGAGTTTTGAAACGATCTACTTGGGCTTTTATGAATTTGCAACGAGTGGTTAAAGCGTGAGTTTCCGACATGACCGCTGATGTCGAACGAGTTTCCACCATGACTGACACAAGCAAAAAACAACACTAAACGAAGGTGTAATGGAAAAGGACTTACTTTTGATTTGAGAACGTAGTAACTTCTTGACGAACAGAAAACCAACCCGCCGTCGATCGCTGCCGCTTGACGTGGGAACTGGACTCGGTGTAGGCTCTCGATGGTTGAATTTCCTGGTGTTGGGGAAGCTTCTTGACGCTCTCCGACGAAACGATGTTGTAGCAATTGCATCCACCAGCTACTGGAAACTTGTACACTCGCGTTTTTTAGCTTCTTCCACATCCGGCTCGAAGGACCAATGTTTTTTGTATGATTAACTTGATAAGAGGCTTCCACGAATGGGGCCCCCAATTAATCCACTGCGAATTCCGGTTCAATGGGATTGCCGGGAACTGCCACTTAATAACCCTAACTTGGGTTCAGTTAGTTGTTGGAGTGAAACAAGACTTAACAAACACGAGTATATTGAGTAACAACGATTACAAACGTCACTGATGGACCGATGGTTTTTTACAAAAGCTTCAACTGTTGTGACACGCTTGGATTGGCCACGCGAAAATAGCGAATTGCGCGTAACCGTAACACAAAACAACCTGGAAACGTCTTTACCAGGGAGTTAGAACGACCGCAACCCAGCTCAAAGCATAGCTGAACTTGCTTCCTCGAAGTTCTGTATCTAACTGACTCTGAATTTACAACGAGCCGAACTCGCAAATTCAAGGAGGGGCAAGCTCAAACACTATTGGCTAAGGCGATCCTGCGTAGCCAATCGGAGCGTCGCACGTAGGAATAAATACTTATTCTAAAAATCTTAATGCTAAGCTCTCTCAATGAGGCAATTGAACGAAATCCATAAACACATGATTCCCAAATATGCTAAGTCGGCTTAAGTTCTATTAGAAAATGTATCCATCCGCTTAAAAGCTATTAAGGGAAGCTTACAAATTCCTTTCCAACATTAACAGAGGCAAACAAATACGGCAAGATGCAAATTTGACTTTACCACGACCTTTGAATGAGATAAAACAGTTATGACTTGAATTACATGATTAATTATAATCAAAAAGGTTTTGATGCACGCATCTGTGTGAATCAAACACTCTTCGAAATGAATTCACAGCGTGAAGAAAATGAGGATATCAAAAGTCTTATTTCCAAGTAATTTATTTGCAATCTGTTACATTTTCAACAATAAGCGAAACAGTTCATTACAAAAGTTTACTGCAGCACTTTAACAATAATATGAGAAAGTAGTTGTCCTTTTGAAGCTTTCCCTTCTGATTTCACTTATCCAATGTACATATTTGTAATAAATACATAATAATATATTGTCGTTTAACAAATTCTATTTGCCCCTAAACCGCAAATGCAGGTATGAACATCTGTCCGAAATGTTATTTTATTATGTAAGTAGGGTGGCGTTTCAAATATAACAATTTTGTGATAATTATTATTATTTATGATTTGTGTTAGAACTTCGGATAGCAAATTTCAGGTGAGTCGCATTGTATATATACTTTTTTTTCTTTATTCGTTAATTTGTTAATTGTTTCTATTGACTTAACATTTTCAGTTACTTAAAATCTGTCATGAAAGTCAAAAAAATTATTTTGTATTATCAAAACGTTAGAGGGCTTTGAACCAAAATGAACACCTTTAAATGTAACCTTGCCGCTGACGATTATGAGTGCATTGTACTGAATGAAACTTGGCTTGATTCAGATATATCTAATACAGAAATTTTTGATGAACGCTACAATATATACAGATAGGATAGAAATAAAATTATTACTGGCAAAGAAAGGGGAGGAGGTGTTAATTGCAATTAATAAACAATATTATTCTGAAGTTATAAAAACTAACACCAAACTTGAGACGTTAACAATACTTAATTAAAAGTAAAATGTTTCGGATCCACTTATACCGGGTGGCCATAAACATCTGAGATCCCGGTAGCCATGGAATTAGCTACTTATAAATGTTGGTTAGCATTATACATATTTCAATTATAATAAGTATTGGTATGAAATGTAATAAAATGCAAATAAGAGGAGGGGAATGTGCCCCAGATTCTGCAGTTTAGCCTACGACTCGATTATAGAAATCTCCTGTTCTAACTGCAATACTTGCAATCTGTAATAATTTTTGAAAGATAGGAATTTTAGTTGTGATGACATTAATGACATTTAGTTTAGTTGGATTCATCACTTTAATAAAGCGGCGTTAATTCCAAAGGTACTGTGATATCAGATATTTATGGCCACCCAGTATAATAAGTACAGTTTACTTTGTGCCTAAATCATCATTGGATAGTCTGGAATCTGGCCTCTCAAAAAACGATTCTAAAATGATGGGGTGTGCACTCGAAGATATAGTTTAAAAAAATGTACACTATCTGGAATGACCTTGCGGATCTGTATGTGGAGAGCACCATTCTTTTTGCGATTGCAAAAAAGCAGAAAAAATATTTTCCGGCATTTTTTTTATTACAAAAAATTGTACGCCGCATTCACAAGCTTAGTTTTGAATATTTCTCAATGATTTTTAAACCAATGGAAAGCCTATTCTTTCTGGATTCAGATAATGTAAAATTAATCACAAATTTATTTTTAACAAATGCTACAGAAATTGTTTAAGCAAAGCGTACCGGGAACGTTAGGAGATTTGAATAAATTACGGGCGCATTTGTTTCACACTTGTAAATCTGATATTAGAAATTTACCACCTACTGAGGTTTCTTTTTACCAAGACATTTTGAGAGCTTCCTATCAAATAATTATTTGGAAATGTGCCACTACAATAAATCCAGAAATACCCAATCCAATTAATTTTGGTTAGAACTTGAAGGATAATGTGCTTATCCCAAGCTTAATAACTATAAGTGTTCGTCCCAATGTAACTTACGAAAATGTATTTTGTAAGTGTAAATTTAGAAAATGTTCTGGGAACTGTAGATGTAACAAATCTGGATTAAAATGTATAATAGGTTGCTCTTGTGAGGGTCAATGTATTAGCTTTCAATTTACGTTAAAAATGCATATTTGTGTATATAATGCTTTTCTTGTAAGGCAACGTATAACAGTTTACATGACAAAGACTATCTTATTATGTTAATGCTCGTGTTAATGTTTCTTCTATTGAAAATTTTAAAATAATATTTTGTAACCTATTAGATTAGGCCTATATGGAAAATAAAACTTAGTAATTATTATTATGAATTTATAAACCAAAAAATTTAGCTTGCAATAGCAAGTGTATTATTTTTCAAGTAATAAAATAATCACTTATAATACCATGAGTAGTCAAAGTTATGTCGACTATTTTTGTGGTGGTGTCACGAATGTCCATTGCGCTTTGGTACGATTAGGACGAGTGCGCTAGCACGAGTCCCAATCCCAAGCGCAATGGACATGAGTAGTGATACCACCGCAAAAATAATCTACTTAACTTTGACTAAGAATGGTATTCGAGGGACTATTTAATGAACCAAACTACCTTTTCAAATTAGTTTTCAGTAAATCTAGCAACAAACTAGGCAATTTCTATAGTAACGAAACACTAATATTGACTTTTTCTAATAAAAATCGCATTTGTTAAAAATAGTCACTTGAATACCTTCTAGGAAGATACAGTGTGTTTCACTTTACATGGAAGCACCCCTGTATTTTCTTTGTTTTTGTATGAATTGATTTGAATTTTTTACCAGTTGTACAACTCACCAAGAGGCATCTATTCATGTCCTTGAGCGCAAATGAAGTTTTTAGCCTTGCCTACTACGATCAAGAATATGGGTCGTATTGTCAATATTTTGCATCGCGTTAGAGTTACAGCAAAAAGTTATTAAGAAAAGTTGTTTAGAATCAAAAGAATACCCTAAATACCAATTTTCGTTTAATAATTCGAATTTTTAATTTTTATCCATAAATTTGTCCAAGTCCCAAATTTCAACTAGTAATTTGGTATCAAATGGTGCCATGGAGAAACAACATTTTTCTTAATGTTGCAAACGTCATTAGCTCTTAATAATGGCTGAATTACATTTAACTGTTGCTGAGAAAGTAGAAATAATTAGAACTACTGGTGAAAATGCAAGAACCAATAGAGAAGTAGCTAGAATATTTAATGGAAGGCATCCAGGGCGTGCACCTATTTATCCTGGAACTGTTTCAAAAATTAATCCATTTTTTAATTTAATTGGAAATGTTGTTAATCCCAAACATATCTCTTACACCGTGGCTCAGGCCAAGAATAGTTCGAAAGCATCCCTTTGACGAAATGATTTTGGCGGCTTATGACGCTAATTCTTGTAGTAGTATTAAAAGAAATATGGCATTAAATTTCCATCAAAAATTTGGAGCTGCTGCTTGCATCGTCAGAAACTGAGTGCCAGGAAAAATAGTTGCACGCCCTGGATGCCTTCCATTAAATATTCTAGCTACTTCTCTATTGGATCTGGCATTTTCACCAGTAATTCTAATTATTTCTACTTTCTCAGCAACAGTTAAACGTAATTCAGCCATTATTAAAAGCTAATGACGTTTGCAACAATAATAAAAATGTTGTTTTTCCATGTACACCATTTGATACCAAATTAAAAGTTGAAATTTGGGACTTGGACAAATTTATGGATAAATATAAAAAATTCGAATTATTACAGGAAAATCGGTATCTGGGTATTCTTTTGATTCTAAACAACTTTTCTTAATAACTTTTTGCTGTAGCTCTAACGCGATGCAAAATATTGACAATACAACCCATGTTCTTGATCGTAGTAGGACAGGCTAAAAACGTCATTTGCGCTCAAGGACATGAATAGATGCCTCTTGGTGAGTTGTACAACTGGTAAAAAATTCAAATCAATTCATACAAAAACAAAGAAAATACAGGGGTGCTTTCATGTAAAGTGAAACACACTGTATATCCACTGATATTTTTTTGATTGGTCAAGAAACGTCAGAATTCTGAATTTTCATTGGTCACTTTTTGACAGATGACAGGTGAATTGAATAGTCACTTATAATACCATGAGTAGTCAAAGTTATGTCGAATATTTTTGCTGTGGTATAACGAATGTCCCTTGCGCTTCGGTTCGATTAGGACGAGTCCTAATCCTAAGTGCAATGGACATGAGTAGTGATACCACCGCAAAAATATTCTACTTAACTTTGACTAAGAATGGCATTCGAGGGACTATTCAATGAACCCAACTACTTTTTCAAATTAGTTTTCAGTAAATCTAGCAAGAAACTACGCAATTTCTATAATAACAGAACACTAATACTTACTTTTTCTAATAAAAATCAAATTTGTTTAAAATATTCACTATACCACTAGTGAAAATTGTCGATTATTTTCACTAGTGAAAATTGTCGATATAGTTCATTTTTATTGGCCCAAAAACGTCAAATCTTGTATTTTTATTGGTCAGTTTTTGATAGATGACAAGTGAGTTGAATAGTCACTTATAATACCATGAGTAGTCAAAGTTATGTCGACTATTTTTGCGGTGGTGTCACGAATGTCCATTGCGCTTTGGTACGATTAGGACGAGTGCGCTAGCACGAGTCCTAATCCCAAGCGCAATGGACATGAGTAGTGATACCACCTCAAAAATAATCTACTTAACTTTGACTAAGAATGGTATTCGAGGGACTATTTAATGAACCAAACTACTTTTTCAAATTAGTTTTTAATAAATCTAGCAACAAACTACGCAATTTCTATAGTAACAGAACACTAAAATTGACTTTTTCTAATAAAAATTGCATTTGTTAAAAATAGTCACTTGAATACCTTGTAGGAAGATATATCCACTGATATTTTTTTGATTGGTCAAGAAACGTCAGAATTCTGTATTTTCATTGGTTACTTTTTGACAGATGACAGGTGAATTGAATAGTCAATAACATTTTTTGTAAACTGGTAGTTTTTTAAGAGTTATAGCTTCGATTTTTCTATTTTTTCTTGAATTTTCTTGTGCTTATAGCTACTTTATGAGGAAAGCACTGCATTATTTTTATGTTTTTATATTTTAGCGCTTAAGTTATAATAAATAGGTGAAGAACATGAAGTACCTACTTTTAATGGTTTTGTTTAAGTTCGCAAGTAAATTAATATTTAAGTTTCTGCTTTTTGTGATTAAAAATAACATTATTTACGTATAACCAATCAACGTAATATAATTTTGACTTATGAGTAAGTATAAGACATACAAAATATTTGCAACCACAGTATATTCGTATCGCCGTTCAAATCAGTGATCGTCAAAGCGCGCCACGCGTGAAACTCAAAACACGCAGCGGAAAATAAATCATATTTTTTCTATAGCACATGTTAAAGTGTGCTTTTATCAACTCAAAACAAAAGGTCAAGTTTTACTTTAACAGCAAGGGTAGATAAAGTAGCACTTTAACATCAAGGATAGATAATAGTATATTATACATCAAGGTAGCGAAGCGCAGTATTATAACCTGAGCGCGTATTAGATACTGAGCGCGCAGCGCGAAGTATCTAAAGCGCGAAGGTTATAAGACGATTCGCTACCGAGGTGTATATACTATTTTTTGCACTACCAAACAGCTTAATACCTAAATTCCCAACCAATTTCGAAAATATTTTAACTGTCAACCTGACAATACAGCTCTTTAAAACGTCAAAATTAAAATAGTCATATTTGGTAACTTAGCAATTTATTAGTTACCACGGTGAAAATTGTTCATTTTACTTTCTCTCCCTTGGTGGAGAAAATCAACTTCACGACCTAAAAATAGGCCAATAACGATGCGTTCTGAGACTAGTAGTGCAAAAAGTAATTAAATTTCTAACTTTTGTTTAAATTAAATATGACAGCTTCGTATTATCATAGCAACCTAATCTAGCTACTGACATTTTGAAATGTGATTGACTGTCCTTATTTTCTTTTGAAATTGTTAAAGTTCTTGCTATAGAAAAAAATATGGTATTATACACGACGATAAAGTTATTTCTATCCACTCTTGAATCATTAACGTCTCGACGTTAAACGATTCACTCGTGGATAAAATTTAACTTTATCGTCTTGTATAATAAATTACTATTTTTAGAACAATAAAGCAATAAAGATAATTCTTTCACTAAAAACGTTTCCATTCCATCTTACATATTTCATACGCTGGAAGTATGCCTTTATGTGTAATAGCTTAGAAAATACCGCGATACCGAAGTTTATACAGCGCGTTCCCGGTACGCTTTGCTTAAACAACTTCTGTAGCATTTGTTAAAAATAATTTCGTGATTAATTTGACATTATCTTAATCCAGAAAGAATAAGCTTTCCATTGGTCTAAAAATCATTGAGAAATATTCAAAATTAAGCCTGTGAATGCGATGTACGCTTAAAATTCATCAATTTTTAGTAATAAAAAAAAATGTCGGAAAATATTTTTTTCTGCTTTTTTCCAATCGCAAAAAGAATGGAGCCCTCCAAATTCAGATCCGCAAGGTCATTCCAGATGGTGTACATTTTTTTAAAAACTATATTCTCTAGTGCACACCCCATCATTTTAGAAGCGTTTTTTGAGAGGCCAGATTCCTGACTATTATATCGAGAGATCCAAAAAAAACTGTTCCTCAGCGGGCTGTGGAAATTCAACGTATGAATAATATGTTGGTGACACTGTACGTCAATGTCACCAACATATTATTCATACGTTGAATTTCCACAGCCCGCCGAGGAACAGTTTTTTTTTTTATCTCTCGATATAATAAGTACAGTTTACTTTGTGCCTAAATCATCATTGGATAGTCTGGAATCTGGCCTCTCAAAAAACGCTTCTAAAATGATGGGGTGTGCACTCGAAGATATAGTTTAAAAAAAAATTACACTATCTGCAATGACCTTGCGGATCTGTATGTGGAGGGCTCCATTTTTTTTGCGATTGCGAAAAACCAGAAAAAAATATTTTCCGGCATTCTTTTATTACAATACATTGATGAATTTTATGCGTACATCGCATTCACAAGCTTAGTTTTGAATATTTCTCAATGATTTTTAAACGAGTGGAAAGATTATTCTTTCTGGATTCAGATGATGTCAAATTAATCACGAAATTATTTTTAACAAATGCTATAGAAATTGTTTAAGCAAATCGTACCGGGAACGCGTGGTATAAATTTCAGCATCTAGGTATTTTTTAAACTATTGGACATAAAGGCATACTTCCAGCGTATGAAATGCATAGAAAAGAATGGAGACATTTTTGGTGAAAGAATTATCTCTATTGCTTTATTGTTCTAAAAGATACGATTTATTTTTGTACATCGCTCCAATGTTTTCCGCTGCGTGTTTGGAGTTAGCCCAGGTATAATAGATATCTACCTCAAAAAAAAATGTAGTCCTGAATATTGACACAAGTGTTTCTTAGTACTTAAGGAGTAACCCTTTAAAAGCCCCCGCCTCTAGGGTGTCGGTGTCATATCAAGGAGGCATTGGCAGTAGTTTAAAGATACCTTTTGTTCAGGTAAAGTACCTTTTCTGTTTTGAACGTGGCAAAACATCATTAAGAAAAGTTGTTCAGAATCTAGAATAATGGCCCCATGCAAAATTCCAGAAACATAGTTACTTTTATGAATCCTTGTTTGTTAGAATTTGCAAGTTCCGTCTCATATAAACGGTTTCATAAAAGTAGCCCAATATTTGTGAAATTTTGGAGCTGGCTAATATTTTACATTTTGAAGAACTTTTTATAGAATAATTTTTCTGTAATATGAACGGATACGGTGCTTTACAGTGATTCTCTCTAATAAACACGCGGTTTCTTTTTTTTCTGTAAAAGGGAGTCGCTTAATGCTCAAATGCATATGGGTAATTTATTTTTTTTGTACTTATGCTCACTCTGGCTGTGACACAGATAATTTTCTGTTTAAAAAGGAAAATCTAACGTTGTAAAAAATGTTTAATGCATATAGGAGGTAAAGAACTACAAACATTGCTTGACTATCCTCAAAATGATATCAAAATTATTTGACTCCTGCGCATTTGCTACACACTTCTAAATATGATATTAGAAAATTACCACCTACTGAGGATTTTTTTTACCAACACATTATGAGAGCTGCGTATCAAATAATTATTTGGGAAAGTGCGACTTCGATACTACAATAAATCCAGAAATCTCCAATCCAATTAATTTTGGTTGGAACTTAAAGAATAATGTGCTTATCCCGAGCTTAATAAGTATAAGTATCTTACGAAAATGTTTTTTTAAAACTTTATTAACTAGTTCAACATATTGCATGTTATACATAGTTTTTATGTAAAAGTAATATTTTTTACAATAGATACATGACTAGATATAAGTTATAACTATACATGGACGCTATTCATCGGAGGATAATAGGACATCTTGAGGAAGTCTCTTTTTTAGGCGAGAATTTTCAGTTTTTTGTCCGAGTTTGTAGTACACCGCGCTTGAGCACTCTGGGAGATTAAAAAAAAAACTTTTTGACACATTGTTTAATATATTGTTCTAAAACGGGAATTTCTAACTCACAGTGTAGCTGCCGATTTCTTACAAACCACGGGGAGTTTGTTGCTATCCGAAGTATCTTATTTTGAAATGACTGCAACTTATTAATGTGCGTTTTAGAAGCAACACCCCACACAACACAGCCGTAAGTGATTATAGGTCGTAAAATACACAAATAAATTAGTTTGGCACATTTTATACGCAACGCGGATTTTTTATTTAACACTGGATACAGCAGCGATAGTCGTACGTGCGCTTCGTTCAACTTCTTATTAATGTGATATCCCCAGGGCAGTCGTCTATCGAGATAGGCACCTAGATATCTAACGGCTTGGTCGGTTGGATTCCATGGTACTGATATCCCATCAATAACTATCTCGGGTGGATTCTGAGGCCTCCTTAAGGTAAACACTTTGCTTACGCATTTGGTGGGGTTTAATTTCAAACACCATCGTCTTAACCAGCTTAGAAGTTCATCAATAGATAGTTGTAGATGCCTTGCTGCAATTAGTATGTCGTTGCTTTGCGTAAGGAGTATCGTATCATCAGCGAACATGGCTAATTTTGTACGAAGCGGAATGGGCATGTCGTGGGTGAATAGATTAAAAAGTACTGGTGCTAAAACGGACCCCTGTGGAACTCCTGCTTTTACGGGTTTAATCTCTGAGTAGCTAGTATTAATTCTTACGTAGAAAGTTCTGTCGTTTAGGAAAGAATGTATTATATTTAATAAGTACGTAGGAATAGCCATTTCATTTAGTTTGTACAAAAGTCCATCGATCCAAACTTTATCAAAAGCGCGCGCGAAGTCCAAAAATAATATGCACGTATGCCACTTGTTTTCAAACCGGCAACAATTGCTTCGTTTATTCGCATTAGCTGGTGTACTGTTGAATGTTTAGCTTTAAACCCAAATTGATGACTTGGTATTATAGCTCGTTGTTCAATATACTTTTCCAAGCGTATTTTAATTATCTTTTCAAATATTTTTGAAATTGTGGGCAAAAGACTAATAGGTCTAGAAGAATCAGGATCGCTACCGATTTTACCTGGTTTGTGAATAACTATGATTTCTGCTATTTTCCAAGTAGATGGGAAATACCCAGTTGACATGCATGCGTTTAATATTGTTGCGAGGTATGCTATTAATTTTCCGTGAAGGTTTTTTAGCAATACATTGGGAATCAAGTCATGTCCAGGTGATTTTTTAATTGGTAGCTTATTTATTATTGCTTGGATTTCCCTAGGCGATGTAAACTCAACCTGATTCTGTATATTATTCTTCGGAATGCTTAGATGGACTTCTTGTTCTACACTTGAATGAAATTCTGCTTCGTTGGGATGTTTTTCTGGTATAAACGTCTCTTGTAGGTGTGTTGCGAATAAGTTAGCTTTTTCCAGATCACTGCAGTAGTTTTTATTGTTAAGCTTTAGTGGAGGGTTGGTTAAGAATCCTTTTAGTAGTCCTCCATAGAGATGAATCGGACCCTTCTAAGTCAGCAATATGCTGCTGGTAGCAGGCTATTCGATGATTGTCCAATTCCCATTTAACCCTGTGAGTTAGTTGGTTCAGCTGTTGTCTACAGTTGGGTGTTCTGTTTCTCTGCCACAGACGTCTTATCCGATGTTTTTCTCTTATAATATTTAGGATGTGATATGGGAGTTGCAAATTTCGCTCAGTATTGTATTTATGCGTATCGTGGCTTGTGGCTTTGTGTATACATCGTGCTAATGTTTTGGTAAAAATATTTACACTGCTGTCGATGTCTTTCTTCGTGCGTAGGCAGCGCGGTGCATTTGCTTCTTCGTCGAGTAGTTCACGAAAATAGTCCCAGTCTACTTTGCCTGTTATTAATCTAGGTAAAGGTAGATTCACTTGGGGTGGCTGAAAAAATGTTGCTACTACCGGCAAATGATCAGAATCTAACTCATGATAGACTTCTTGAAATATTGGCCAAGAGAAGTTTTTCAATAGACTGATGTCCAGTATATCGGGGTGGTGATCAGGTCGATACGGGTAGTGTGTTGCTTCACTGGGAGCGGAAATTATAATTCCATGTGCAGTAGATATGTTGAACAGGCGCTGCCCATTTGGATTGCCAACTCTGCAGCCCCAAAAAGTACTCTTGGAATTTAAATCTCCAAAAAGCAGTGTTGGCACGTTATGTTTAAATATTGGTTCGATGTCTTCTGAAATTAGCCTCCTATTAGGCGATAGGTAGGCACTTATAACGTTCAACGTGATGTTATTGGCTAGTTCTACACTTACATTGACTGCTTCTAAAAAACTTAAGTTCATTTTAGGCATTGCATAATGTTTTATGTTGCTTTTGACTAGAATGGCTACTCCACCGGATGCTATTGGTGCGTCGCGATCAGTTCTGTATATTTTATAGCCTGGTATTTTCATTTTCTCTGTTGCTATTAGGTGAGTTTCTGTAATACAAGCTATGTCGATATTATGAGTAGCTAAAAAGTTAATAAACACTGATCTTTTATTGCGTATTCCATCGGTATTCCAGTTCAGGAGTGATAATTTTTGGATTTGACGATTATGGGCCATTGAAAAGCAAAGGGAGAATATTTTTAATGAAGAAGAATTTTATTTGCTCAAGGTATGGGGTCATTAGGTTTAGGATTGTTTGAAGAATTTTGTTTATAGCAAGAGGAGGATGAGTGGTGTCTGATTGTTGTTCATGATTGGTTTGGCTTCTAACTGTTTGAGAAAAGGTTCTTTGTGGGTTTACATAATTGTATTGTTTGGATGTAGATGGGTTATTCAATGTAACATTAGCTTTTGCATTTTGTTTGTTGCCTTGTATTTTTGTTTTAAGTTAAGTGTAGTGTTTGCATCCTCTGTAGTTGGCAGGATGGGATTCACCGCAGTTGACACACTGAGGAGCTTCATTTGATCTTTTTGGACAGCTTTTGTAGAAGTGGTTACCGAGACATTTGATGCACCGAGGGTCAAGATGGCAGTAGTTTTTGGTATGCCCAAACCTCTGGCATCTATGGCATTGTGGGACGTCGTTGGTTTTTCTTCTAGGTTCAACCGAGATAATCGAATAGTATAGCTTCGTCATTTGGAAAATATCCTTGGCTTTATCGTTTCGTTTGAGATCTACTGCACAGAGAAGAGATGGCGTTTTGTCTTTATTTAACAGTCTTGTGACTTTTAATACAGGGAGTTCTATTCTTTGTAACTCATCAAGAATATCTTTTTCGGATAGAGATGGTGGTACATTTCGTAGTATTACACTCAGTGGACTGCTTTGAGGGCTTTGGTAAGAGTAAAATTTTAGTTCATTTGTTGTGTAAAATTTTGTGAGTTCTCGGTAATCTTGTTGGTCTGTTAAATTGATACGAATATAATTGGTTCTCGATTCGGTAGTAAATTCATGTTTTGCTATCGTCTTAATATCTTTTATAATTTCTTTGTGATCCCCAACTATATGTACATTTATGGGAGGAATCTTTGGCTTTGCTTGCGTCGTCTGGTTAGTCAGTGACGCAGGTGCATCTTTTTCGCCACTAATTTGATTTTCTATTTGTTGTGGCAGATAGTATTTATTTTGGCTTATCAGGGCGTTTGCTTCCCACATGTATCTTTTTTGCACATCATTTAGTGGCGGTGATAAATGGTCATTAGTTCTTTTATTTTGTGAACCTGTGTTTACGTCTTCCATGATTGCGTCAGAGTTGGAATTGTTATTTGCATTCTCCGAATTTGTTAAAGAAAGATTATTATTTGTGATATTGCAGAGAATTGGCTGTTTTAGTGGAGATTTGGGGCTGAGCATTTTGACAAAATCTGTTTACCTATAGTAGTTTTTATGTTTTAAGGTTATCAGCCGGCCTTGCGGGGGCCGGCTGGCCGCGCACTGTGAGCTGTACACTCCGATAGAGGAAGCACTAAACCGCACCGAAGGAATTGGCGAAAGGTCACTTTTAAAAATTCCGAAACAAGCGTTATTCAAACACAACCGTACTCGAAGGTAGCTTTAACGGACCTCCTACGAAAATGTATTTTGTAAGTGTAAATTTAGAAAATGATCTGGGAACTGTAGTTGTAATAAAGCTGAATTGAAATGTATAATAGGTTGCTATCATGATCAATGCATTAGCTTTTAATTTGCTTTAGAAGCGCATATTTGTGTATACAGTGCTTTTCTTGTAAGGCAACGTATAACGGTTCACATGGCAAATATCTTATCTTATTATGTTAATGTTTTTTCTATTGAAAATTTTTAAATAATGTTTTGTAACCTATTAAATTAGGCGTATATGGAAAATAAAACTTAATAATTATTATTATGCAAATATAAACATAAAAGTAACAAGTGTACAATTTTTCAAGTAGATAGCGTTACCACAAAAATAATCATGTTTTTTGTGAACTGGTAGTTTCTTAAGAAAGTTATAGCTTCGATTTTTCCATCTTTTTCTTGAATTTTCTTGTGCTTGTGGCTGCTTTATAAGGAAAGCCTGCCAGTGGCGTAACTATCATATGTGCAGGGGGTGCAAAGAACCTCCGCGCCGAATGTACATAGGCGCCGCGGTAGCGGAGGTTTTTGTGAAAATAAAAGTTTTCCTAGAATAGAGGTCAAAGCGGCAACAGACTATGATACGTGAACGCCACTGGGCTCTTTTGAGTGCGCAGTCTTTTCTCCTTTTGAGTAGATTAGAAGTTCCAGCTCTAGTGTGTGTTTGTGATTCTTAGATTGCATAGTGCATAGTGCATAAAGTACTTTTTTTTATAATAACTGTCAAAGTGTTACAATGTTGGTAGATATGTGATTAAAACGCTAGGAAATTTTTATACCTCGTGTTGGTAGAACTTTTTCAAAATTATGGTTATGTGTCAATTTTGAATGTCAAAGTTTCTTAATTTGAACGCTTGACAAATTTCTTTTTTAACATGGAATCGTCATCATCATCAATAATATCGGATAAAAAAAGAAAACCAAGAATTATTTTAAATACAAAAATGAAGCAAGCGATATTAAATTTTGACATATCCCTCAAAATGACAATCATTTTTTTAGTGGAAGAAAAGAACTAAAAATCTATGTACCAGCATTATTAAAACTAGGGACCCTGCAGGAATGCATCTTATCCCCTAGAGAGTTGACCTTGAAAATTATTATAGAAAAAGAATGTACTTTAGTAACATACTATAAATTCAAAGTTTTAAACCGCAAATTTCTGACGATTGCCTCAGATGCAGAGGTCATAGAGAGTGCCAAATTACTTCAAACTACGTATGAAACTGATCTCGATGACAGCTTACTAAAGTAAATTGTACAATTTCGATCTTCGTACACAACTAGTATTAAATATTGCTTATCAGTGAAGGAAGTGGGAGAAAAATGTCTGTCTAATCACACATCATTGGCTAGCATTCCATATTTGTATACAGCTTATATCCTACTTTTTACATCCCGTCACTACAGCCTCCACTGAGAGATCTTTTTCTAAATTAAAAATTATTAAAAACTTTTTGCTAAGTAAGATGGGCCAAATACGCCTAAAGAGTTTTGCATTACTGAGTATCGGGAAAGTAAGAGCCAGTACTCTTGGTTTTAATTCACTGATAGATATGTTAGCTTTAGCAAAGTGTCGCAAAAGAGAGTTTAATTAAAGTGCTATACCTACCTACATATTTATATATCTACTAGCTGGCCCGGCAAACGGCCCCCCAAAAATAATTTGTCTCTGAAACCCCGCTGTAACATGAATCTAGCATGTATGACCTGTCAACGTGGCAGTCAGGTGGACGTTAATAAACGCTTATTTGTGAGTATTGTATTGATCCTGCGTACAACCTGATCATTGATTGAATAGTCTCATACCACTGGTTAACTTGCAACAACATAATATTATACGTATTATAACATGGTGTCAGGTGTGAAATTCTTATTATAAAACTGTCAAATTTTAAGAATTGATTTGACCTAAACCAGAGCTCTTCAGTAGATTTACGATGTCAGTGAACATTCCAGTGCCGAAAGAACTTCGTCTTCATGAAGGCAATGTAGCTGAGAATTGGAGAAAGTTTAAAGCAGCTTGGAACAATTATGAACTTGCAGCGGGTTTCCAGCCGAAAGATGAGAGTATTCGTGTTGCCGCTCTGTTGTCAGTAATTGGTGAAGAGGCAGTGGACACTTATGAAACTTTTGTGTGGACTGATGCGAGTCATAAGACAAAGATAAGTAAAGTGTTGGATCAATTTGAGAAATTTTGCATTCCGAGAGCAAATGTACTGTTCGAATCATACAGATTTGAATGTAGACGCCAGGAGGATGGTGAGTCAATTGACAGTTACGTGACGGTTCTTAGAAGACTTGCTGAGAATTGTGAGTTTCAAGAGAAAGATCGTCGTATTCGGGATCAAATTGTATTCGGTTTGAGAGAAGAGAAGGTCCGTGAGAGAATCTTGCGTGAAGATAAACCTGATTTGGAGAAAGTACTCAGTATCATTCGTGCAAATGAAGCAGCATCAAAGCAGTCCTCTGTGATGACGGAAGGTCAAGGGTCTGAGTCAGCAAACCAAATTAAAAGAAGAGTGTACTCACAAAAGAAAGGTCAAAAGTACCAAGGATCTAAGAATAAGAATCAAGGGCAGAGGTCGAGTGACAATGTTCTTAAGTGTAAATTCTGTGGTGGATCACATGAGCGGAAGAAAGAGAAATGTCCAGCATATGGTAAAGACTGTAAGAGCTGTGGCAAGAAAAATTATTTCGCAAAGTGTTGCCATGGTACAAGTACAAGTACTGATAAAGTTGGTCATGTAGATGAAGAACTCTATGCCGTGACAGTAAATGAATACAAGAAAAGAGACTAAGACTTTGACCGTGTGTTCTACAGGTAGAAAAATCACATTCCAGATTGACACAGGAGCGACGTGTAATGTCATTCCATTGAAAGACTACGTGAGTGTTACAGGTGATACTTTGGGTAAGAATTTGAACTCAAAGACTGTCAACCTTAAGACTTACGGTGGAAAGTCTAGTGTTAAATCGGCGGGATCATGTAGTCTCGAGGTGGAATACCAAGGGAAAAAGTACATTCTACATGCAGTGGTTCCTAGAATTGAAGCACATCCATTGTTGTCGTTATTATCGTCTGAGAAGTTGAGTTTATTGAAAATACTAGACTGTGACCAAGAGACAATTTCGACAGTGAATACAGTGAGAGGTATTACAAAAGAAGAAATTTTGTCGAAATACCCAAATGTTTTCAAAGGACTTGGTACATTGAATGGTAAATATAAGATTTATCTTGATAATACTGTGAGACCAGTTGTACACGCACCTAGAAAATTCCCAGTTTCATTGAGAAATGATTTAAAAAAGTTACTAGACAAGTTGGAGACAGATCAGGTGATTGCCAGAGTGACTGAACCAACTGATTGGGTTTCTAGTGTACTGTTGACTCGTAAGAAAGGCAAAAACTGGAGAATTTGTTTGGATCCTAAAGACTTGAATAAAGCAATTAAAAGAGAACATTACCCATTACCATGTATTGAAGAAGTGGCTACTAGAATGACTAATGCGAAGGTATTTAGTACACTTGATGCAAAGAATGGTTTTTGGCAAGTTGAGTTAGAGGAAGAAAGCACCTATCTTACAACATTCAACACCCCGTTTGGAAGATTTCGTTGGTTGCGAATGCCTTTCGGAATTAGTTCAGCACCAGAAGTGTGGCAAAGGAAAATGCATGAATTTTCTGAGAACTTGACAGGTGTTGAAGTAATAGCAGATGATTTCTTGGTGTTTGGTCAAGGTGAAACCTATGCAGATGCAGTAGTTGACCATGACAGAAATCTGCTAGAGTTGTTAAAGAAAGCTCAACATGATGATTTAAAATTAAATCCAGATAAGATGAAGATTAAATGGAAAGAATTACCCTTCATTGGACATCTGCTTACTGATAAGAGATTGAAAGTCGACCCGAAGAAAGTAGAAGCAGTTAAAAATATGACAACCCCACAAGATGCTAAGGATATGATGAGATTCCTAGGTATGGTACAATATCTTGCTAAATTTCTACCAGAATTGTCGGATGTCACAGAACCTTTGAGAAGATTGACTGACAAGGGTTCAAAGTGGACATGGACAGAAGTTCATAGCAAAGCATTTGATGTAGTGAAAAAGTTGTTGACGGAAGCACCAGTATTAGCATACTATGACAGTAAGAAGCCTGTTGTGATTCAATGTGATGCTAGTAGTACTGGAATTGGAACAGTTTTGTTGCAAGAGGGAAAACCAGTAGTTTTTTCGTCCAGAGCAATGACTCCAACAGAACGACGTTATGCCCAAATTGAGAAAGAAATGTTGGCTATAGTACATTCTTGTGTTAAATTTGACCAATATATTTATGGAAGACCTGATGTGAAAGTGGACACTGATCATAAGCCATTAGTGAGAATTTTCCGTAAGCCCATATCAGCGTCACCGAAACGACTCCAGAGAATGTTGTTGTTTTTGCAAAAATATCAAGTCGAGGTCAATTATAAAAGTGGAAAAGAAATGTACATTGCTGATACTCTGAGCAGAGCTTATCTGAAGAAGGCTGGTTCAGCAGAGTGTAGTGATATTATGTCAGTTGAGGAGGAAGAAATTTGTGCTCAAATTGAACGTATTCAGACTATGAAATATGTGTCAAACAGTAAAAAACGGATCGAGGAAATTCGGCAAGGCACAAATGTGGACGAAACTTTGCAACAAGTGATCAAATTTGTGAAATTTGGTTGGCCAGATAATTTGAAACAAGTTCCAGTCGCAGTGAGACCATATTTTCCGATTCAAGATGAACTTGTGGAAGAGGAAGGAATTTTGTTTAAGTGTACCAGAATAGTTATTCCAGAGAATATGAGAATTGGTTCTTTGAAAAGAATGCATGCCAGTCATATTGGAATTGAAAACTGTTTGAGAAGGGCACGTGAACATGTATATTGGCCAGGTATGAACAAAGATGTGAAAAACTTTATCTCAAAGTGCAAGACTTGTAATTCGATGAGGTCAGAGCAGCCGAGAGAGCCTATGATTTCACATGAAGTTCCGGATAGACCATGGAAATTTTTGAGTAGTGACATTTTTCAAATGAGGAATGAGAATTTTCTTGTAATTATTGACCACTATTCAGATTTCATTGAATGTGACAAACTTAAACAAATTAACACTCAAACTGTGATTATGAAACTTAAAGAGCATTTTTCGCGATACGGAGTGCCTGAAAGACTTTACAGTGACAATGGATCACAGTATGTGAGTCGAGAATTTAAGAAGTTTGCCAGTGATTGGGAGTTTGACAGTATAACTTCTAGCCCCCACTATCCGAGATCAAACGGTAAAGCTGAGAGTGCAGTGAAAATTTGTAAGGGCCTAATGATGAAAGCAATACATTCGAATGGAGATTTCCAGATGTCATTGATGGATTACAGAAACACTCCTTCAGCAGTAACCGGTTTGAGTCCAGCACAAAGAATGTTTGGAAGGAGAACTCGTGGACTTTTACCAACCAGAGATGAGTTGCTCCTGCCCAGTACCCATTCTGATGTGAAGGAGAAAATTGAAAAATCGAGAGAAAAGCAAGCCAAGTACTATAATGCAGGTACAAAGCTACAACAGAACTTGTCCGAAGGAGAAACAGTTAGAATAAAGCTACCTCGAGACAAGACTTGGAGTAAAGGTGTGATTTTGTCCGAAGTTGATAAGAGATCATACAATGTACAATCCAAGGGTGGTGTCTACAGACGTAACCGAAAGGACATTAGAAAGACACCAGAATCCCCTCCATCCAAGAGGGAAATGGAAGAATCCGAGATTGACGAGGATGAGATTGGAGCAGACCCTGAGCAGCAGATTACTGATCAGCAACAACCGCCCCAATCCCATGACCCTGTACAGATCCAAGGGAGCCTAGTTTCTACTCCAGTAGTTATCAGAAAGTCTACAAGGCAGAAGCGAGCTCCAGAGCGATATTCCCCGACCCCGTGGAAATGAATAACAATCCTCTAATTTAATTATATTTAAAATTTATAATTGACTGTTATATTTGAAAAAGAGAGGATGTTATGATATAAGCTGTAACATGAATCTAGCATGTATGACCTGTCAACGTGGCAGTCAGGTGGACGTTAATAAACGCTTATTTGTGAGTATTGTATTGATCCTGCGTACAACCTGATCATTGATTGAATAGTCTCATACCACTGGTTAACTTGCAACAACATAATATTATACGTATTATAACACACCACTATAGAGTTTTAATTTTATGTCATGTCCATCGTCTTGGACTTAAAAATAAATGCCATTTTCGCAATCAACGTAGCAAAAAACCGCAATAACGACACCCACATCGGTTTTTAGGCTCATTTGCCCCATTTCACCCCCTAAGGGGTAGCGAACCCGACAGACGTTGTCCTGCCCGAACGTTGGTTTGCCTGCTATTGGCGGGCTTAGAAAACGTTTTTTCGATATTCGATTTTTCGATCTTTTTCATTTTAAAAAATATTGGAGGGTGGTGGGAGGGGGTGAAATTTTGGAGTTATATATTCTGATATACGAGAAATCTTTAAAAAAATAAAAAAAGAAATTCGTCAAAAACTTTATAAAAAAATTTCTAGAACCCGATTGCACCGCCACCTACCGGATCCAATTATAAATCTATACCATCCAGGGACCCTCTCAAACACACAAAAAATTTGATGAAAATCGGTCCAGCCGTTTAGAAGGAGTTCAGTCACGTACACACGTACAGAAGAATTATATGTATAAAGATATACGGATGGGGCCATAATTTAATTATATATAACAGCAATAAGATAACATGAACCCCAAAATAGAATGCTTGAGTAAGAAAGAGATGACCATACAACAAAATTGCTTTAGTAGGCACAATTAGTTGACATGTCATAATTAAAGTGAGCGTCAAGCCTACTCGACTATTTGCTACTATGTTTATCTCTTTCTTACTCAAGCAATATGTGTTATTTTCTTGTTCATGTTATCTCATGGCTGTTATATATAATTGTGGCCCCATCGGTATTTTATTTTTCTTGTGAAGTATTTAAATTTGTATTCCTTTTACGTGGTTTTTGTTTTTGTATTTTCCTATGTATTTTTATGTTTCATGTTATATTTTGCGGGTGTTTGATGTAATGGTAAAATCTGTTCTACTTTATGGGTCGGAATCGTGGACGGTTACAGAACTGGTAAAGCAGAAATTGCAGGTGTTTTTAAATAGGTGTTAGGTGGCCGGTCATTATTTCGAACAAAGATCTTTGGGAACAAATCAGGTGGACATTAATATAGAAATTAGGAGAAGAAAATATGGATGGTTAGTGCATACGTTGTGAAAAAATAAAACTGAAATTTTCAGAAAAGTTTTGAATGGAAACTTTAGAGTTTCAGAAACAGAGGAAGCCCGCGAAAATCGTGGAGGAGAACGGTAAAACAAGAGACAGGAAAGACTATAGCACAACTGAGCCAAAGAGCAAAGGGCAATGACAACTGGAGAGAATATATGAATACCCTATGTCCCAATAAGGAATAATGGGATTATTATTATTATTATTATTATATTATATTTAATAAAATATTGAAACATATAAATGTGTTTTATTTTGCAGTAAGTAACCTTTCATGTTAAGAAAAGAGCTTATTAATTTTCTTTTAAATTTAAAGTGTTGCATGACCAAAAATTACCCCCCCCCCTTTTTTCTGAAACTTCTTGTCTACAGCGGCTATCATTTATTCTTGCACACCGGCGCCAAACCGTCTTGTTACGCCACTGAAGCCTGCATTATTTGTATGTTTTTATATTGTTACGTTCTTAACGTTCGGGCTATTTAAAATTATACGACAAACATGAGTTCAAATATTTATTTACACTATTGGATTAATTATTACGATTATTGTTATTTACAAGCACTAACAAACTATCAAGCAGATTACAAATTACTTTTAAACTACGGCACTATTTCTAACAACTATTATTATTTATTTATATCACTCTTAAACACTAACGATGTATTTCTACTACATACGGATTTATTTATTTCACGCGTTTTATTTATCTGGGAGCTCGCCGCTCTGATGTTGAATTCGAACTGAAGTACAGGTCTGAAGGCCGCGCATTTATATTTCACTGGGGAGATTCCAGAATCCTCGCGAATGCACTCCGGCATTCGCAGGTGTTGTTCTCGTAAGCGAGCGTGAGTCATTCAGTACACCTGGTTCTAGGGCGCTTCCCGAGCATTCGACCGCTGTGACTCATATTTCTGCAGCCGCCTCGAGAAGCTCTGGAACGCTTGCGTATTAATCGCCAAGGCTGCTGACTCATCCATCCCTCGGCCCTCAGGATCGTAACACTGCCCCCGCCTTAGGTCGTTCTGTCCCAGAACGAGTTGCGTCGGGTGCCTGTCACTCGCTCTTGTGGGGATTCGATGACGGTACTTACAGGCGGTGCCTTTCTTGCACACTGACTGGTTGAAGAAGTAGCAGTCCACCGTGGGCTCAATGCTTCGCGCCGGGCTGCAACAGCAGACCTCGGTCTGGATGCCGGTCTGGTCGAAGACTACTTCCAGCATGCTGCGTACGACCCTCCAGTCCAACGAATCCAGGCCGCATGCTAATTTCGGCATCGCTAGCCGGGTTTCGCCGTTCTTCACCATCTGCTCCTTAAGGTCCAAAAGAGCAGACCAGAGCTTCTGGTAACTAGGTTTTTCGTGAAACAATCTTTTCGTCACCAGGTAATAAATGGAGCTGTTGCCTTCCTTCAGCTGCAAGGTTCTGCCAACCTGAGGTGCCTGCTCTCGCAGCTGGTTTAACCGGCCAAACTGCTCCCGGAAGGCAGCGGCGATCCCCCTAGACATCCGGAGGTCCTGGGCGACGCAGTGTGCCAGGGAATACTGCCGCAGGGTGTCGAACAGGTCACGCTGCACCTCTGTAGTAACTCCGAATCGCGCAGTCTTCGTACCCCCATAAGCGGCCATAAACTTCTGGAAGGAGGTTCCTCCGGTCCCTAGTCGTCTCAGGGGTTGTTCCGTGACAGCCTCCACTTCCTCATTCGTTCCGGCATATGGGGCCAACAGATTGAAGTGCACCACCCTGCACTTTCCTCGAGGAGGTTTCTGGATTCGGTAGACCACGTCATTCAGTCGAGCAACTACAGTGTAGGGGCCTTCCCAGTTTCTTTGGAGCTTGGGGGAGAGGCCACGACGCCTCTGGGGGTTATGAAGCCATACCAAATCGCCAGGCTGGAAACCACCGGCCTCAGCGCGGGCATCATATCGGTCCTTCATTCGGTCGCTGGCACCCTGAATGTTTCGGCGTACGGCGTCGTGGATCTCTTCCATCCTCTTCTTCAGGTTCCCCACGTAGTCCTCCCCGGCCGTTTCTTCGCCAGGCTTTCTTCCAAACTTGAGGTCACATGGCAATCGCAGCTCGCGCCCAAAGAGTACCGTAGCTGGGGTGTGGTTGGTTGTCTCTTGTACTGCCGATCGGTAGGCCATTAGGAATAGGTGAATGTACTGGTCCCAGTCACGCTGATGTTCGGAAACCACCTTGGACAGATGCTTCCCCATGGTTCGGTTCATCCTTTCCACCATGCCGTCCGATTGAGGATGGAGGGCAGTGGTCCGGGTCTTGTGTATCCCCAGCAGCTTGCAAACGTTCTGGAACAGTCCAGACTCGAAATTCCGGCCCTGGTCGGAATGTAATTCCAGGGGGACTCCAAAACGGCTGAAGCACTCCTTCACCAGAACATCAGCTACAGTACCGGCCTCTTGATTCGGAAGGGCATATGCTTCAGGCCACTTGGTGAAGTAGTCCATGCACACCATGATGTATTTATTTCCCGCTTCGGTTTCGGGGAATGGTCCAGCGATGTCGATGGCTATCCTCTCGAACGGACTACCGACGTTGTACTGCCGCATTGGAGCTCTACGTCTACCAACCGGTCCGTTTCCTGTAGCGCAGGCTTCGCACCTCCGGCACCACTCTCGGACATCATCTTTGCAACTCGCCCAGTAGAACCGGTCTCGGACCTTCTGCAACGTCTTCTTCAATCCAAAGTGTCCCCCAGAGGAGCCATCATGCAGGTGACGCAGAACCTCTGCCACTCTACTCCTTGGAACCATCAGTTGTGATCTCGTTGCCCTACCGTCCTCGTCTTCCAAGACTCTAGTCAGGACGTTGTTCTCGAGCTGCAAGGAGTCCCATTGCGCCCAATAGGTCTTCACCATTGGGTTGGTGGCGGAGACCTCCTGCCAGGTAGGTCGACGGCCATCTCGCTTCCAGGCTATAACTGTGCCTAAGTCGGGGTCGTTCTCCTGGCTGTTTTGCAACTCGTCTAGCTCCCACGAGTCGTCGACTACAGTGGTACGATTGATGGGTACCGCACGACTCTCCAGTCTCGAACAGTGGCTGCAGTCCGCAGGGCAGGGCCTCCTGGACAACGCATCGGCGTTGCGGTGGGCTGTGCCAGGTCGATGATTTATTTCAAAGTCGTACTCTTGTAGGCGCTCGATCCACCTAGCCACCTGCCCTTCAGGGTTCTTGAACTGCAGCAGCCATCTTAGAGCAGCATGGTCGGTCCTCAGTAAGAATCTTCTGCCATACAGGTATTTATAAAAATGTTCCACGGACTTGACTACTGCCAGAAGCTCCCTCCTGGTTACGCAATAGTTACGCTCTGGTTTGGACAGGACCTTGCTGAAATATGCCAGGACTTTCTCTTGCCCATCTTGGACCTGGGACAGAACACCACCTATTCCGACATTGCTAGCGTCAGTGTCGAGGATAAACTGCCCTTCCTGACGTGGATAGCAAAGTACAGGTGAACTGGTTAAAGCAGTCTTGAGCGTCTCGAAGGCCTCCGCGCACTCAGCACTCCATTCGAACTGTCGTCCCTCTTCCGTTACGGGTTAACGGTTTTGCGATGTTTGCGAAGCCCAGCACAAACCGTCGGTAGTAAGTACAGAGGCCCAGGAAGCTTCGCAGTTCATGCTTATCCTTCGGGATTGGCCAATCCTGCACTGCCTTCACCTTACTCGGGTCTACTGCTACTCCCTGGCGGGATACGACGTGCCCCAGGTACTGTACCTCCTTTTGGAAGATGTGGCACTTCTTTGGACTCAATCGCAGGTTGGCACCTCGCAATCTACCGAACACTTCCTCCAGGTTTTTCAAATGCTCGTTGAAGGATTTGCCCACCACTATGATGTCGTCCAAGTAAATCAGGCAGGTCTGCCAAGATAGACCCTTCAGGACGGTGTCCATCAGCCTCTCAAACGTGGCGGGGGCATTGCTCAAACCGAACGGCATGACGGAGAACTGCCAGAGCCCAGTTCCGATAGTAAATGCAGTCTTCTCCCTGTCCGCGAGTTCCATTCCGACTTGCCAATAACCGCTCTTCAAGTCTAGCGTCGAGAACCATCGAGAACCGGAGAGTGTATCCAGGGTATCATCAATTCGTGGCAGCGGGTAGCTGTCTTTCTTGGTCACATGGTTCAGCTGTCGGTAGTCAACACAGAACCTCGTTGAGCCATCCTTCTTCTTGACAAGCACCACAGGAGAGGCCCACGGGCTGCTGGACGGTTCGATGATCCCTTGGTTTCGCATATCTTGGACAATCTTCTCAGCTTCTTCCCGTTTGGCGAGGGGCAACCTTCTTGGACGTTGGCGTATCGGTTGAGCATCCCCCGTATTGATTTTATGTTTAACTACGTCCGTACGGCCGCTGGGATGATCTCCGCACTCGAAGACGTCTTGGTACCGGGCCACCAGATCTTCGATCTTCTTCCGTTCTTGCTGGCTCACGCCCTTGCACGTAGACATCACGGTGTTAATTAATGACTCTGGGCAGTCCTTCGCCTTGCGGCCGCCGCCACTAGTGATCGTTCTCACAACGGCGGAGACCGGTGTGCACCTTCCCAGGATTGTGTCCCTCCTGACGGTTGCTGGTTCCCTGTTGACGTTCATCATCCTTACTGGGACCTTAAGCCCAGTCTTTACCAACGTCTTCCCAACCAGGATACCATGAGTGAGCTCCTTGTCATAATCGGGTTCAATCATGCGCACTACGTTGCCCCGGAGATCGCCATCCAGGTATGCATCCACGACTCTCTCGGTTCGTCCAGGCAGAGTAACATCTTCCGCCAACACCACCTGTACTGCGATCTCTTCTCTTGGGTATAGGGAAAGCTCCTCCCCACCCACGTGCAACACGCCGCGTCCCAGGTCCAAAGTGAACCCACACTTATTCATGACATCCATTCCTAGGATGAACTCGTCCGCAATGTCAGCAATCAGGACCCGATGCTTGAGGGTTTGATTCCCAATCTTCAATTTCACATCCATCTCCCCATGCGTGGTCACTGCGCCTCCCGTGGCAGTGCAAAGGCGTGTCCTGGTGGGCAGCAGCTCACCCTCGTCTCGTATTACGTCAGACCTGGCGATGGACTTCGTCGCTCCAGTATCCAACAGCAGAGACCGAACTCTTCCATTTATTTTCCCATCAATGAAGAGGCTATCAGGCTGGTGTTGCACGGGCGACACATGTATGGGAATCTCCGGGGCATGGCAATCACGAGTCGACTCTCGCCCCTTCTTGTCGACCCGCATTAGTTTTCCGACGGCTCGTCAGACACTCGGGCTTCTTTCTTCGGACAGCGAGCCCTAAGATGACCCATCTCTCCGCAGCTCCAGCAACGGGGCCCCTTCTCCCTCGTCTCCTGCCTTATAAGTCGTCGCAACATGTCCTCCATGGATTCAGGCACCATCTCCGTCGTGGCGACACATCGGACACGACCATGTCCTCTGGAAGCACTCCTTGCCGCTTCAAATTCCAATGCATGGGCTAAGGCCTCTCCCAGTGTCCTATGGCGCCCCAGACGTACCGCTTGCTGAGTATCGGCGTCTTTAACTCCATCTACGAATGTTTGGACGGCTAGCTGCTCCAGGAAGTCCTCCGGCGCCGATGGATACGCGAGCCGAACCAATCGAGCAACATCGGCCTCCAGTTCTTGAAGAGTCTCCCCCGACTTCTGAATTATGTTCTTCAACTGGGCACAATGCACATGCTGAAGATGACCATTGCCATAACGCCGTTCCAGACGATTCACCAATTGCTGGAAGTCCCTCTGCTGATTTTCTGGAATCATTTGCAAAACATTCAGAGCATCCCCTCGCAATGTCAGGATTAATGCGGTCGCTTTGTCTGCCATTCCCCAACCATTAGCAACGGCTGCGGCTTCAAATTGCTTCAGGTATGTTGACCATGGCGTTTTCCCATCGTAAGAGGGCAGTTTCATGTGCAAGCCAGATGTTGCGGGCCTCACTGGGGCAGTATCTTGGGACAGAGCAACCTGAGGGGCAGCAACTCGCGATAAGGTAGGCTGATTCACTGCAATTGGAGAAGAGCAGCCAGCAGATTCAGAGAGAGCTGGTTGGCCTTGGCCACTTCGTGACTGCAGCTCCAGTATGTCACTCCGAACTCCGGCCAACGCTCTCTCCATATCTTCCCGAAGTTCATCCTTGAGGTCTTCTTGAGTGACTCTCAGTTTTTCCTCAAGTTTTTCTCTAAGATCCTCTTGCGCGGCTCTCAACTGTTCCTTCAGTACTTCCTGTGCCCTTTCTGCATTCTCTTCTGCCTTCTTTTGGCCGGCTTTCAATTCTTCCTGGCCAACTTGGATCTCTTTCTTAAGTTCCTCCTGTGCTTTTTCCGCTTTCTCTTGCGCTTTTTCTTGCGCTTTTTCTGCCTTCTCCTGCCCAGCTTGGATCTCTTTCCTAAGATCCTCTTGTGCTTTTTCCGCCTTGTCCTGGCTAACTTGCATCAGTTGCAAAAGTTGGCTTAATTGGGCTTCCATTTTGCTGCTTTGAGATCTCGTCAAAGGCATGCACAATACTCACTTCAATTTATTTATCTGACCGTCGTTTTATCGGCACTTGTTAAATAATTTATTTATTTAATGTTTGTTCAATAATTCTCTTATAGCCCCCGGTACAAAACCTCACACCGACACCACTGTTACGTTCTTAACGTTCGGGCTATTTAAAATTATACGACAAACATGGGTTCAAATATTTATTTACACTATTGGATTAATTATTACGATTATTGTTATTTACAAGCACTAACAAACTATCAAGCAGATTACAAATTACTTTTAAACTACGGCACTATTTCTAACAACTATTATTATTTATTTATATCACTCTTAAACACTAACGATGTATTTCTACTACATACGGATTTATTTATTTCACGCGTTTTATTTATCTGGGAGCTCGCCGCTCTGATGTTGAATTCGAACTGCCCTACAGGTCTGAAGGCCGCGCATTTATATTTCACTGGGGAGATTCCAGAATCCTCGCGAATGCACTCCGGCATTCGCAGGTGTTGTTCTCGTAAGCGAGCGTGAGTCATTCAGTACACCTGGTTCTAGGGCGCTTCCCGAGAATTCGACCGCTGTGACTCATATTTCTGCAGCCGCCTCGAGAAGCTCTGGAACGCTCGCGTATTAATCGCCAAGGCTGCTGACTCATCCATCCCTCGGCCCTCAGGATCGTAACAATATTTTCGTCATGAAGTTGTAATAAATAGATGAAGAACATGAAGTACAGTCGTGTGCAAATAAATCTGGGACAGTGTTTTTTTCACATGCAGATTCAATTAAGAATTGAAGAATATCTCCATGGATTTCCTGCTATCAGAAAGAGTTACATTAAACTTTAACAGGTACTGAAACCCGTAACTCTCTCTGATAAGAGTAAATCCATGGAAATATTCTTCAAATTCTTAACTGAATCTGCATGTGAAAAAAACACTGTCCCACATTTATTTCCACACGACTGTACTTACTTTGAATGGCTTTGTTTATGTTCGCAAGTCATAATCTTTAAATTTCTGCTTTTTAGTGATTACAAATGACATTATTTAAGTATAACCAATCAGCTTAGCATAATTATGAGTAAGTATAATACATACAAATTATTTTCAAACACAGTATATTCGAAACCCGGTTCAAATCAGTGATTGGCAAAGTGCACCAAGCGTGAAACTCAAAACACGCAGAGGAAAATAAATCGTATTTTTTAGAACAATAAGTTTATACAGCGCGTTCCCGGTACGCTTTGCTTAAACAATTTCTGTAGCATTTGTTAAAAATAATTTCGTGATTAATTTGACATCATCTGAATCCAGAAAGAATAATCTTTCCACTGGTTTAAAAATCATTGAGAAATATTCAGAACTAAGCTTGTGAATGCGATGTACGCATAAAATTTATCAATTTTTTTGTAATAAAAAAAAATGTTGGAAAATATTTTTTCTGCTTTTTTGCAATGGCAAAAATAATGGAGCCCTCTACATTCAGATCCACAAGGTCATTCCAGATAGTTTACATTTTTTTTAAACTATATCTTCGAGTGCACACCCTATGATCGAATTTATGGTCCCTGATTCCTGACTAGGATGACTATTTAGAGTATTTTGCTTTGTTGGAAAATATCCGAAATATTTTTGAAAACGAAATAATAATCGTAGGGGATTTTAACATACCCGAAATTAATAACTTTAATTATAATCTTGTAAGTGTAGTCAGATAACAAAAAGTGTACAGGAATTTTTAGATTTATTCAATTTACAAATGTACAATAACGTTGAGAATTCCGTTGATAGAACCTTAGATTTAGTTCTGTGCACTTTTGAATTGTGTGTGGGACAGCAGTTTGATGTTTTAGTGCCAATTGATGTTCTGCACCCCGTTCTGTTGATCACAAATTAGTTTTAATCCTGCAGTGAACGATAACCTCGCATTGAATAATAAGTATGTTTTTTAAGATGCCGACTTTCTGTTACTATACAGTGTGTTGAAGAAGACAGACTGGAGTATTCTTGAACCCATAGTAGATGTTAACGTGGCTACTAATGAATTTTATAACATTTTATACATTATAGACCAAACTGTGTCTAGAATCAAATGCAATATGACGAATAGAAATAAATATCCTGTATGGTTCACAAAGGAAATAATATCAAACTTAAAACGTAAATGGTTTCATCATAAACGGAAAAATGAATCTGAATACCACTTACAGGAATTTACACGTATTCGACGAGAACTAAAACTAAAAATTATAAATGTAAGAAATGATTACATAAAGTACGATGAAAATAGTATAGGAACAAATGTTAATGAATTTTGGAACTACGTAAAAAATAATAAAAAAAGATAGTAATGTCACTTTAGAAAGTTATCGATAGAATAATCAAGATGTACCTAAAAAACAATCTGTTAATGCATTTGCTGAATATTTGAAAAGATAATTTATTCAAAAATTGTCAATTACGTTAAACGTCAAATTGTCACAGAACAGCATGGTTTCTTTGAACAACTATCAGTTGAAACAAATTAAATTTCATTTACTGATTTTGTAAGCAGCATGTTAGACGCAGGGGGGCAGGTGGATAAAATTAGTTTATGTTAGGTTTAGGATTTGTTAAATAATACTTTAAGATTAGTTTAAGTTAGGTTGATTAGATAAACTTAGCGTAGTAAGGACGTAAATAAACGCAGGATGAGACAACAAGAATATATACATACCTACATTTCAGGTAGATTAATAAGTTAGGAATTATAAGTTAGTACAGTAAGCACGCAAACCCGAGCGCAGATATTCAGCGGCAAAGCAGGTGTAATGCCGATAGACGGGGCACCGGCCCGACTATTCATAGTACTATTAATAAATTGAATGACCTTTGCCACCACCTGGCAGTTTATAATCGCCACCCGTTTTTATAGAATTTACAGCAATTCTGTAGTAGAACATCACAGTAATAGTAGGAAGAGCCCAACTTTAACTATACTAAAACTGCCGCACAAATAAGCGTCCGCACACTGCGCTAGCACGTCTATTCAGCTTGACTACACATGGATTAGGATGTATTTCTAATCCCTAAAGACATCTCGCACTGCACTAAACTGCCTCTCTTGTTCAAAGATTTCAACATTTGCTGGATGCGATATGAGGTACTCCGCAACTGGATATCGTAGCTCTATGTTGGTTTCAGCAGTTTTATAGACAAGCAACTTGATGGCAAGAGATAGTTTAGAGTTACAGCCTAACAACAATTTAATATTGAGTTGCTCCCTTATAGTCCAAATAGTGGTTTCTAGGTTAATACAAACAACCCTTTTTATTGCCGCTTCTTTTGAATTTCGGTATTTGACGGCGCTAAAACAGATACTTTTTTACCAATACACAATATTAAACCAGTATCACAACTTATATCACAAAATATTAATTAAAGGTTACGAAACGTCAAAATGACGTTTTACCGCTCTACTCATTCGCCACCTGTTGGATCCCCACGGAAGGACAGCGCTATCTCCCAAATTGTATGAAGTCGATTCACGTTAATATCATACAATTAGTTATTCTTTTGTGTCTTACACCGTGGCCCACCCTTTAAGCAAGTTATTTCTTGAAATTTCATGTCATTCCATGTAAGTAAGACTCAGAGTAGAAAACTTGTTAACACTTTATAAATAATTATAATCAAGTTCTCCTAACCGAACTTTGTACATATTATTTTCAGATATTACATTGATTACACCCGGATTCTTCATAATAATGGACGTAGAACATGAATTAGTTGAATATAATTTGCCCAATGCAGTAACCAGCATGTTACGTGAACCACTGACAAAAAATGAAAGTAAAATAGTCTTAAACGCACATATTCAACAACAGATTCTTCAAGATACTATCGACAAGATCACTTACAATGAATTGGATATTAAACAGGAGGCAATCGAGATCAAGGATGAATTGCTTGATTCATGTGCAGCAAGTGGAAGTTACTTAGAAAAACAATTCCTTGGTGGGGTTTGTGAGTATGAAAGAAAAGACGAGAGCAACTTCATGAAACATGTAATAACTCATACGGAACAATTTTACACATCTTCCATTTGTGGAAATAAAACTGCGGGGAAATGTGAGTTAGTTAATCATTTGAACACCGGTACAAGCACAAAATCTTATTTCTTTTCTAGGTGATTTAGTGAACTGTATGGAGAAGCATACAGGAGAAAAATCTGACACGTCCATTTGTGAATATGAAGCTATATATAAAAGTAAATTAATTACACATATCAAAACGCATACAGGAGAAAAACCTTATGGATGTTCTATTTGCGAGTTTAAAGCAACACGTAAAAGTGATTTAGTTAAACATATAAAAACGCATAAAGGAAAAAAACCTTATACATGTTCTGTTTGCGATTATAAAGCAGTACGAAAAGATTCTTTAGTTGTCCATATGAAGATGCATACAGGAGAAAAACCTTATTCATGTTCTATTTGCGAGTATAAAGCAGCATGTAAAAGTCATTTAGTTAATCATATAAAAACACATACGGGAGAGAAACCTTATTCATGTTTGATTTGCGAGTATAAAACAGCACGAAAATGTTCTTTAATTCTCCATATGAAGATGCATACAGGGGAAAAACCTTATTCATGTTATATTTGCGAGTATAAAGCAGCACGAAGAGGTTCTTTAATTCTCCATATGAAGAAGCATACAGGGGAAAAACCTTATTCATGTTCAATTTGCGAGTATAAAACAGCACGAAACGATTCTTTAGTTCTCCATATGAAGATGCATACAGGCGAAAAACCTTATTCATGTTCTATTTGCGAGTTTAAAGCAGCATGTAAAAGTGATTTAGTTAAACATATAAAAACGCATACGGGAGAAAAACCTTATTCATGTTCTGTTTGCGATTACAAAGCAGCACGAAAAGGTTCTGTAATGCTCCATATGAGGATGCATACAGGAGAAAAATCTTATTCGTGTTCAATTTGCGAGTATAAAGCAGCACGAAACGATTCTTTAGTTCTCCATATGAAGATGCATACAGGCGAAAAACCTTATTCATGTTCTATTTGCGAATATAAAGCAGCATGTAAAAGTCATTTAGTTAAACATATAAAAACACATACGGGAGAAAAACCTTATTTATGTTCTATTTGCCAGTATAAAGCAGCATATAAAAGTCATTTAGTTAGTCATATAAAAACGCATACGGGAGAAAAACCTTATTCATGTTTTATTTGTGAGTATAAAGCAGCATGTAAAAGTCATTTACTTCGTCATATAAAAACGCATACGGGAGAAAAACTTTATTCATGTTCTATTTGCGACTATAAAGCAGCACGAAAAGCTTCTTTAATTCTCCATATGAAGATGCATGCAGGAGAAAAACCTTATGCATGTTCTATTTGTGACTATAAAGCCGGAGGTAAAAGTCATTTAGTTCAACATATGAAAACGCATACAGAATAAAAACCTTTTTCATGTTCTGTTTGTCAATATAAAGTAGTACGAAAAGATCTTTTAGTTGAACATATCAACACGCATACATCAGGAGAAAAACTATATCTATATTATATTTATGTATATAAAGCAGGAGGTCAAAGTCATTTAGTTAGACGTATGAAAACGCATACAGGAGAAAGACGTTATGCATGTTTTATTTGCGAGTCTGAAGCAGATCAAAAAACGTCTTGCTTAAACATATGAGTGTGAATACAGGAAAAACCTTAATAATTCATGTTTTATTTGGGAATATAAAACAACACGAAAAATACTTTAGTGTGCCCAATGACGATGCAAACAGGAGAAAGACCTTATTCGGGTTTTATTTCTACATATAAAGCAGCACAAAAAGGTAACTTAGTTCTCCATCTGATGACAAAAACTGCAAGAAAACCTTATTATACAAAGCAGTAAAAAAACCTACTTTAGGAGAAATTTAGTAAAGACAGTACATATGAGGAGAAATATCAGGTAAAGGGTATGAGGCAGCATACAAGAGCAAAATCTTATTCGCTTGTATGTGACTTTAAATCAGCACATGAACTGGTCAGGTATATGGATAAGGAAATATAAGTAAAATCCTATGTAAAACAATAAGACAGTAGTTACACAAAAAGTTTGAAGTCATTTGCATTTTATGATACATAATCATTCGAAAAAGGCATATTAATGTTGAATCTACAGGTATTCAATTTTGTAAAACTTGTCAGAATGAAAAGCACTGAAATTAAGTTAAAATAGAACAGATAACTTTGAAAGTATATGAGTTACGAAATAATATTAGAATTGATCAGCAGTGAGAAAATTGAACAATGATGTATCAAAAGTAGGTCTCGGACATCGGGAATATTAACAAATAAGGACATTTATGACTGGCGTAGGCCTGATTACTGGTTTCTCATGCTCACACCTGCAAACACTCACTGTGTTGTCAGCAGCTATTAGTAAATTGATGTGAGCCAAACGAAAAGCAGGCTCTAAAGTACTAGAATGAGAGGGACAACGATCTGCCCGTACCCTGGAAAGGACAAATACATCAAATTGATATCATGACAACCTAGTATGCATTAGGTTTATGGGAGCTCATGATTCAGAACTAAATATGTTTATATAATCATACATCAGGATATTCGCGATGTTTGCGACCGATTTTAACGTAAAATTATGTGACAAAGATGGGCCTAAGGCATACATTTTGTGCTGCATATCCCTCTATTTCTAATGTGTAAAAATTAATTTAAAATTAAACTTTCCTTTAATTGTAAATTATGTAATATTCTTCATTGACAATAAAATTTTAATGTTTAGTGTAAATATTTATTACAGTATAGCATATTTGGAAGTTCGTTTTTATTTTACAGTTTTACAAGTCAAGGGAGTATAGAAAGAGATTTTCACATTTTAGTTTTCAGGGCTATATAGTAGCAAACCATAAAATATCTAAACAGGTAACCGATACTAGAGTAGTGGTTTCAAAATTCAGCCTGTACACAAGATGGAAGAAATAACCAAATCAATTAACAACCAACAAAACTGAAGTAAGCATGTTCACCTACTACAAGACTTGGGCATTAGAAATCTATACCAGCAGAGACTTCACAAAACTGTACAAGAGCATGCTACCAGCGAAGATATCGAAGAAGAATGGAACAACATCAAAAGCCTAGTAACGCAAGCAGCAATGGAAGCATTAGGTACCAAAAAGCAGAATACAAGAAAAAACGATTTGAAAGTATGGAATCCTGAAATAGAACAACCTGTAAAACAAAAACAAATGATGTACAGTGTAGCAGTACATATCGTAGCTTCTACAGGAATATCGTTCAATATTAATTAATCCTAATAGATAGGCAACTTTAAGCGCAAGACCAGTAGGAGGGGTTGCCTACCCTTTTTGAAATTTAATTTAAAAGGCCCATGGTTATGTTAATAAAAGAACAATAAATAACAAAAATTATTACTTCCTGTTTAATTGAGAAAGCAAAAGGGCGCTTCTCTATGCAGAAGCGAAGCAAATTGAAAATCCTAGCTTAGAAAGGATACAAGCAGACAATAGTAAGCCTTTATTTAACTCATACAGCATAGTATTAAAACATAATAATTTTTCAGGCAGATAGGATAAATTTCACAAACATTTTCTTTCTGAAAAGGGCAGTTATTATATAACTGGTAGGTAGATGGCAAACTAATACATACAAATCGTAATAGAGGGTTTTCCTTGATTCAGCTCTTAGTGTCACCTCTTTGACCACCAGCTCTTAGGGCTTCCTCTTTGACTACCAGCTCGTCGGTCTTTTTCATTTGACGCCAGTTCTGGTCAGTTGTATATTCGCCATGGAGAAGTGTGTCGATAAGTTACGAGCGATAAGGAAAAGAGAGGACGCAATTAGAAATCTATAACCAGTTAGGAGATCACTCACCAGTCAAGGGCAACTTCTTTGGTTCGATGAGGAGTTCTTCATAGTTAATGTTGGCAGATGGAGAGGTCCAGGTTCAAGGGTTCTCTGCATTAACCGTATGTTAGTCCTGAAAGAGTTTAATATCGTTAGTTAGACTTAAACTCGCGTCATAGCTTAAATATAATTAAATTAGGGCGTAAGCCTTAAGAATATTCAATAACAGATTAGTTTCAAGTAAAAACAATAGTTACTTACCAGGTGATGTGGCCTGAAGTGAGATTAAATCGTTCTGTGACTGTCAAGTTGGTTTTTGGGTCACTTGTCAAATAATAAGTTTTTTTTCATAAAGGACCTTTCTTATACTACATGGAATGATACCAATTAAACTAAATACCGATCATTAGTCGTAATTAAGACCTAGGAAAGAGAAATACGAGGGTATAGAGAGCTCTTTATATTTTCATCTTACGAACTGGAGGTTATTAATTAAATAGGTATAAGAAATCTCCTAGATACTGATAGATTCATTAATCCTAACGTTTTATTAGAACAAATTCTAACTTGTCAGAGAAAAATAAAACTTGCTAAATAATTACATAATGTGTATTAAAATTAGAAAGGTATAAGCCTCTAAGGCATAACAATTGATTTGTGGACTGTTAGAAAGAATACGTAACCTTTGTAAACTTATTGAATTTAAAACTTTTTAAATAAAGTTATGGCGCCCATTTCTTCTGATTAATGAACTTTTACCTTTATATGAAAGTGAAACGAACTAAAAATCCCACAATTGTTAAACCCTGATAAGAAACCGTATCTTGAGCTAGTCGGTGAAGTGTAAGCCTTCAAAGGTAAGTAAGGATGAGGGGTACACGAAGTGGCGCCCAACGTGGGGCTCGAGTAAAAGGGACCATTTCAATTAAAAGAAAATTTAACGCTTCACTATCATAAAAGGTATAGTTCCCGAATTTAACAATTACTAATAGGTTGCATTGTATTCGATCATACAGTTCATTAATTGCATAGTAATTAAGTCAATATGATAAAAGTAAATTATTTAGCCTCAGATGAATTAGATTGGGAGTTGGTTACTAGAAATATCAATACTGAAAATAGGAATGTGGAGGAAAAAAGGAAATTATTAAGAACACAATTGAATATAGAGAAGTGTGATGTATCTAAAAGTTCCACATATTTACCAGTTGCTTTGGAGGTTTCTCAAGAAATAGATTTTTGCAGTAACAGAATAAAATATCTTAGAACATTAGCGCAGAACTTTGAAGATAAACCGTTATCAGCTACTTATGATAGATTAACTACCAAACTACAACATTTATATCGTAGGTTAGAATATATCCCGACTTCAGTAGATGATCAAGTTAAAACTAAATGGACTCACCTCAAAGATCAATGGTTAGAATTATCAGTAACAATTTCAGAAGTAGCTGAGGATGATGCTATGCGATTCAATGATTTGGTAGCAGTGTTGGATCATTCAGGACAACCTAATCAAAGTGATGTTAAAATAGAACTGCCAGTAGGAAGTACAGATCCGTTACCTAACATTAATTATGAGTTACCAACAGAAACAATTAATCAACCATCTCATAGTTCACCTAACATTAATAGTCGAAAGGTAGAATTTGATATCTCGGAACCAATGAATCAATACACAGAGAGAATGAAAAATTTAAATATATCACAAGCTCCGTCATACAATTATCAAACAGGTTTAGTAATGAATTCAGTTAGTGTATCCAAGTGGAATATTAAGTTCTCAGGTAATACAGCTAGTCAAGGTGTTAACTCATTCTTAGAACGAGTAGAAGAACTAAGAGTGGCCAGAAATTTGTCATATGAACAGTTATTCTTAGAAGCAATAGATTTGTTTGAGGATCAAGCACTAATTTGGTTCAGGTCAATTAGAAGTAAGATAGGGAGTTGGAAAGAAATAGTAGAATTACTAAAAAGACATTATTTACCTAGTGATTACGATGAAGCATTATGGGATGAAATTCGATCTCGAGTACAAGGTGTAGATGAACGTCCTCACATCTTCATAGCGGTTATGATAAATTTGTTCAATAGATTAAACTCAGTTCCCAGTGAAGATATTCAGTTAAAATATATTAGGAAAAACTTGCAACCTTATTATAGTAGTCACCTTACGTTAACCCAAGTCATTAGCATAAATTCACTTATTGATTACTGTCGAGATTTAGAAGAGACGAAAGAAAGAAATAAAAAATTTATTTAGACCAAATTTTTCCTTAGTTAAAACACCTTTAGAACCTGACTTAGCATATAAAGTACAAGCTCAAGTAAAACGTCAAATTCATTCCTCTACTATTGGTAACAAGTTGTCAAATAAGTTAACCAATGCTGATAAGAGAGAAGTATCATCTAGAAAGTTTATAAGAAATTTTACGAATGTAACTTGTTGGAATTGTAATGAAAAAGGTCACACCTATCATAAATGCAATAAAGAACGTATTTTCTTCTGCTACATTTGTGGGAATCCCAATGTTAATTCTAATAATTGCGATAAATGTAAAGGTCAATTTCGAAAAAACGAACAGAGACAAGCATCGTCCGCAGTCCGCGAAGCTTAAGTCCAACAATTCTAAGGGCTGAAAAATTGAAATGGAATGAATGGTTAAAAAAAGTCTCACAATTTTGTAAAAGTTCTCAAGCTAATTATACGTTTTCACATAATCATAAAGATAATCGTCTTTTTATTAAGGTTAAAATTAAAAACATGTCATTGTTAGCTCTTTTAGATACTGGTGCTAATCAAACTATAATAGGCAGGCAGGGTTTATTTTTGATTAATCAGCTTAAATTACCTTTAACCAAGCCTGGAATACAGATGAACTTGCAAACAGTTGATGGAAATTACCAATCTATTATGGGAATAGTAGAATTACCGATAACTATAGAAGGAATAACTAGAATTGTTAGTTGTTTAGTTTCCAATACTATTTCGGCTTCTCTTACTCTTGGAGTTGATAGTTGCTATGTGTTTAATTTGAATATTACAGATTTTCGGTCAGGTCAATTTCAAGTTTCGGGCATGAATAGTTTAAATAAAGTCATTTTAGCAAGGGAAGATCTATCTCCAGAACAGATCCGTGGTTTGGAAGTAGTTATAGATAAATTTCAAGAAATTAGTGGTCCTAAGCTTGGTAGTACAAATATGGTAGTTCATCGCATTGATACCGGTGATGCTAAACCCATTAAACAAAGATATTATCCAATGTCACCTCTTATGCTAGAAGCAGTAAATAAAGAAATTGATGAAATGTTAAAGTTAGAGGTAATTCAAAAATCTTTTTCGCCATGGAATTCTCCTATTGTCATGGTTAAGAAAAAAGATGGTTCATTAAGATTTTGTTTTGATGGTCGTCAATTGAATAAGGTTACTAAGAGAGATGCATACCCTTTACCTTATGTTAATGGTATTCTCGATAGATTACAAGATGCTAGGTTTTTAAGTTCAATTGATCTTCAGAAAGCATTTTGGCAAGTACCACTTTCCCCAGATAGTTGTGAAAAACTGCTTTTACGGTTCCTGGTAGAGGATTATTTGAATTTAAAGTTCTTCCTTTCGGTCTTAATTACAGCGCTCAAACTTTACAGAGACTAATGGATAATATTTTTGGTCCAGAATTGAATAATGTATTTGTTTATATGGACGACGTCAAAATTATTTCTAAGACATTTTCAGAACATTTAAACACGTTAGAACAGGTTTTCAATCGATTAAAGAATGCGGGACTTACTATCAATATTGAAAAATGTGAATTTTGTAGACCTTCATTGACATATCTAGGTTTCCTAATTGATGGAGATGGTTTGCGAACAGATTCTTCCAAAGTGGAAGCAATAGTTTCTTTTCCTACTCCAAAGAATTCCACAGAAGTAAAAAGATTTTTGGGAATGGCTAGCTGGTATAGGAGATTTGTTCCAAATTTTTCAACATTAGCTTCTCCTATGTGAGATTTAATTAAAGGCCATCAGAAAAAGAAATCTATTAGATGGAATGAGCGAGCCGAGTCTTCTTTTCAAGAACTTAAGAAATTATTAACTTCTCCCATATTGAGTAGTCCAGATTTCAATAAAATGTTTATTATACAATGTGATGCCAGTGACGTAGGTGTAGGCGCGGTTTTACTACAAGGTGAAGGGTCAGAAGAAAGAGTTATTGCCTATGCCAGTCGGTCTTTGACTAGTGCAGAACGTAATTATTCGGTAACTGAAAAAGAGTGTTTAGCATGTTTATTTGGTATAGAAAAATACCGTCCTTATATTGAACTTACTCATTTCAAAATTGTTACTGATCACCATGCTCTTTTATGGCTACATAAATTACAATCACCTACAGGTAGATTAGCTCGTTGGACTGCTAGGATGTCACAATATAGTTTTGAAATAGAACATCGTAAAGGAAAATTCAATGTTGTTCCAGATGCTTTATCCCGAAATCCTATTCCTGTTGTTAATATTAGCATGATGACGTTAGAGGAAACAGATTTATGTCCGTGGTATAAAAGTATGATTGGTAGAATAAAAGATCATCCAGAGAATTATCCCTTGTGGAGAGTAGAAGATAACATTTTATATAAGTACATTAGCAATAAACATGATATCTTGTCTAATTTAATAGAATGGAAGATAGTTGTTCCTAAAGCTAAAAGGTTAGATATATTACAACAATTTCATGACGAACCTACCTCAAGTCACCTAGGATCTTTTAAGACCTTTAGAAAAATAGCTGAAATATATTATTGGCCTAAGATGAAAGCAGATATCGCTAAGTATGTCAGAAAATGTGATATATGTCAAGCCAGTAAGTCGTCTTCTCAACTTCGTCCCGGGTTAATGGGAAATCAAAAGAAAATTAAATATCCATTCCAGCTGATTTCAATAGATTTAATTGGTCCTTTACCAAGATCAACGAAAGGTTACACTTCTATTCTAGTAGTAACTGATTGGTTTACTAAGTTTGTGCAAGTACAACCACTTAGAAAATCAACCGCCTCTTCTATCGTTAAGTTTCTAGAAAATGATGTCTTTTTAATGTTTGGAGTTCCTCAAATCATTATGTGTGATAATGGACCTCAGTTCATAGGTGGACTTTTTCAGAAGTTAGTAGAAAAGTATAAAGTACAAAAGGTTTGGTATAACGCTTCTTATCATCCGCAAGTAAATCCGGTCGAACGTACGAATAGAATCATTACTACTGCATTACGCTCTTATATAAAAAAAATCATAGAATATGGGATGCTCAAATTTATAAGATAGCACATGCCATAAGAAACGCTGTTAGTGAAGTTACGGGCTATACTCCATCCTTTTTAAATTTTGGCCGAACTGTTCCTGCTCACGGTGATTATTATGGTCGGTTAGAAAATTTAACAAAGGAGGACATATCATTAGAAACACGCGAACAGTTAGTTAAAGATGTCAATCAACTATCTCCTATTTATAGTGAGGTAATACAATGTCTTAATCAAGCCTATGAAAGGAATAAGCATTATTATAATCTGAGAAAACGGTCATTACATTTCAAGAAGGGTGACATAGTCTGGAAACGTAACATGGTACTTTCAAATGCGAAAGAAGGTTTTGCAAAGAAATTAGCTCCGAAATTTATAAAAGCGAAGGTAGCCGAAGTCACAGGTTCTGTAACGTACAAGTTAGTAGATTTGGACGGTAGGAATTTAGGAATCTGGCATGTAAAAGATATCAAACCTGGAACCAATAGTCAACCAGATTTGATAGAGGAAGAATTATGAAGTTTCGTTTAAGCTTGTAAATAAATAGTTATAATTAAGTAGTTTGTTAATTGCCAAAGATATTATTTCAAAAGGATTAGGTTGTATAACCGAACGACTTTTCTAACTTGATGTCATTGAGTTGTGGCATAGCACTCCTCAGCGAAACTGTGTCCTATGAGGTGCGGTTTATTATTTTAAAGACTCCAGTCTCGCATGACTGAAGATCTTGAATTTTAGGTAGTGTCCTATGAGGTGCTGTCCTTAGTTATCTATTAAATTACTTTACTCAAAGTGTAAAGTTAATAATTAGCTGTTAAATGCAAGAGGTTAACAATTACTTCTGCAGAAAAACAGACAAAATAAAAAGTAGCTTTATAGAATGGACTATGCCTCCAAAGCTAATTCCTTTTCTTAAAAAGAATTTACAGAAATGTTTCATATCTGGAAAGGAAATAAATGATGGAATTCTAGATACATTGGATTTCGTTATGGACAATTAAGATTAGAAAAGTAACTTGAAGTAACTTCAGTGGTAATAGTTAGAGTTCATAGATTGTAATAACTTAGTTTAAAAGATAGGGTATTAGTGTACATAGATAATGAATAATCAATGTTATTAAGAAAGATTGTTTAAAGTTAATGTATTAGCAAATATTAAAAAGGGTGTTATAATAACTTTAGCCAACTGTCTAAAAGGGAGGATTTCAATTTTCTTATTAATTCTAGAAGGGAGATAGTGTAGCAGTACATATCGTAGCTTCTACAGGAATATCGTTCAATATTAATTAATCCTAATAGATAGGCAACTTTAAGCGCAAGACCAGTAGGAGGGGTTGCCTACCCTTTTTGAAATTTAATTTAGAAGGCCCATGGTTATGTTAATAAAAGAACAATAAATAACAAAAATTATTACTTCCTGTTTAATTGAGAAAGCAAAAGGGCGCTTCTCTATGCAGAAGCGAAGCAAATTGAAAATCCTAGCTTAAAAAGGATACAAGCAGACAATAGTAAGCCTTTATTTAACTCATACAGCATAGTATTAAAACATAATAATTTTTCAGGCAGATAGGATAAATTCCACAAACATTTTCTTTCTGAAAAGGGCAGTTATTATATAACTGGTAGGTAGATGGCAAACTAATACATACAAATCGTAATAGAGGGTTTTCCTTGATTCAGCTCTTAGTGTCACCTCTTTGACCACCAGCTCTTAGGGCTTCCTCTTTGACTACCAGCTCGTCGGTCTTTTTCATTTGACGCCAGTTCTGGTCAGTTGTATATTCGCCATGGAGAAGTGTGTCGATAAGTTCCGAGCGATAAGGAAAAGAGAGGACGCAATTAGAAATCTATAACCAGTTAGGAGATCACTCACCAGTCAAGGGCAACTTCTTTGGTTCGATGAGGAGTTCTTCATAGTTAATGTTGGCAGATGGAGAGGTCCAGGTTCAAGGGTTCTCTGCATTAACCGTATGTTAGTCCTGAAAGAGTTTAATATCGTTAGTTAGACTTAAACTCGCGTCATAGCTTAAATATGATTAAATTAGGGCGTAAGCCTTAAGAATATTCAATAACAGATTAGTTTCAAGTAAAAACAATAGTTACTTACCAGGTGATGTGGCCTGAAGTGAGATTAAATCGTTCTGTGACTGTCAAGTTGGTTTTTGGGTCACTTGTCAAATAATAAGTTTTTTTTCATAAAGGACCTTTCTTATACTACATGGAATGATACCAATTAAACTAAATACCGATCATTAGTCGTAATTAAGACCTAGGAAAGAGAAATACGAGGGTATAGAGAGCTCTTTATATTTTCATCTTACGAACTGGAGGTTATTAATTAAATAGGTATAAGAAATCTCCTAGATACTGATAGATTCATTAATCCTAACGTTTTATTAGAACAAATTCTAACTTGTCAGAGAAGAATAAAACTTGCTAAATAATTACATAATGTGTATTAAAATTAGAAAGGTATAAGCCTCTAAGGCATAACAATTGATTTGTGGACTGTTAGAAAGAATACGTAACCTTTGTAAACTTATTGAATTTAAAACTTTTTAAATAAAGTTATGGCGCCCATTTCTTCTGATTAATGAACTTTTACCTTTATATGAAAGTGAAACGAACTAAAAATCCCACAATTGTTAAACCCTGATAAGAAACCGTATCTTGAGCTAGTCGGTGAAGTGTAAGCCTTCAAAGGTAAGTAAGGATGAGGGGTACAACAGAACAATGCTATCAAATTCAACAGAAGCATACAAAAATTAATATAAAATATTGTTACGATCCTGAGGGCCGAGGGATGGATGAGTCGGCAGCCTTGGCGATTAATACGCGAGCGTTCCAGAACTTCTCGAAGCAGCTGCAGAAATATGAGTCACAGCGGTCGAATGCTCCGGAAGCGCCCTTACAGCCAGGTGCAACGGACACTCACGCTTTCAGGGACGCGCTCGAGGGCAACAAACGCGGATGCGTCACGCGGTTCATAGAAAGGTCGAGCAAACTCGCGATTAGTCTAGAAAGGAATTACCTGAAATATAAATACACGCCCGCATGGATAGCGGGCAGTTCGAATTCGGCAGCAAAACGCGTAAGAGCCGTGTAGAGCTCCCACATAAATAAAAGCCCGTGTGTACATATAACTAATAAAAATAAATAACCATATATAATCGTTAGTGTTTAAGAGTGATATAAATAAATGTGTTAATCCGTATGTAATAAGAAATAAATGTATCGATAGTTCGTTAGTGCCTGTATTAATTTGTAATCTGCTTGATAATTCTCGCATGTGCTTGTAAACAATAATCGTAATAATTCATTGTTGTAAATAAATGTTTGAACTCATGTTTGTCGTATAATTTTAAATAGCCCGAACGTTAAAAACGTAACAATATTAAGAAATAAGGCTAAGTCCATATGCAGGTGAGCGCATCAAGATTCTTGGGATAATTTCATTAATAAGATTGAGAACGATATTCACGGGAGACAACAATTTGCATACAAAGCAATAAAAATCTTAACTAAAGACGGAAGGGACACAGCTCGCCTAGATTGTATTGACGAAGAGGACTGGATAAGACATTATAAGACACTGTGGTACGATCCATTCTCGGATGAAAACGAAACAATCCCCGATAAAAGAAAGAACAAAAGCATAGATCCCATATGTCTAGAAAAGCTCGAAATTACACTTAAAAAATGAAAAACCGTAAAGCAACCGGATTAGATGGTATAAATGCAGAACTTTACAAATACGGAGGACCTATACTAAAACTATTCCTGTTACACTTTATTAATATGTGTTAGAGCGAATGCAAAGTACCAATGGAATGGCTAAAGACGAAAGTTATATCACTCTTCAAGAAAGGAAACCGAACATCTTGTGAAAACTACAGGGGGATAAGTCTGGTAGACATGGCCTACAAGATCTACGCGTGTATAAAAAATAACAGACTAAAGGCAATAACAGAAATCATGATATCTGAAGAACAAACAGGTTTCAGAACTGGACGGTCATGCACAGACAATGTATTCACTCTCCAAAAATTAATAGAAAAACGGCGCGAGTACAATTGTGAAACGCACATAGCCTTTCTGGACTACAAAAAAGCCTTCGACAGAGTAAAGAGACTAAAGCTTTGGGAAATAATGAAAGAAGAGAGATATCCATAACATCTAATAAATACGATTAAGAGCCTCTACAACGGTACAAAGATCGTGTTAGGACTGAAACACAATAGAACAACAGACGAAATATCAACAAACCAGGGACTTAGACAAGGTTGCAACTTATCACCAACATTATTTAACATACAGGGTGTTAGTAAATAAGTGCGACAAAAGTAAGGGGGTGATTCTGCATGGAAAAATAATGATATTTTGTTATATAAATGTATATTCGCAAATGCTTCGTTTCCGAGCCACAGTTAGTTAAAGTTTTTCTTAAAAATTGATAATTTTTTTATTGCTCTGAAACCGGTCAAGATATGCAACTGAAGTTTAGTGGGTTTTAAGAGGTACTTATAGCGCATTCTTTGATATGCAATTAAGAATTTTATATTCATCATTGGCGCGCATACGGGTAATGATCCCGATATTTTTATAGAAAAAAATGGTACGCCACTGAGATATTTCAAAATAAAAATTATTTTTGAATTTCTCGTTCAATTTGTGACAAAAAAGCTTTCTTATCATTTTTTTGTAGGTAGCGACATTTTTATGCAAAAAATAAGACATCTTAACGGATGTGAATCCTGGGTGATACGAAGAGAGGAACATAGCAAAATCCAAGCCGCAGAAATGCAATCCCTTCAAGCCGTCAAGGGTTGTTCTAGGGAAGAACATATTAGGAATGAAAACATACGCAATGAGTTGAACATCTCCCCACTAAATGAAACAATAACAAACCACAAACAACAATGGTGCGAGCATCTCGCTAGAATGGATAAGGATAGAAGTCCACAACAAGCCCGCAGATATAATCCAAAAGGAAGAAGAGATGTGGGGAGACCTAGAAAGCGATGGACGCCGGAACAGGCTACATGCCTAATCCATGAAAGGACGATGATGATGATGAGTTTTCAGGAAGTTGTCTAATTTCTATTGAATTTGTTTGCAAAATTTGGACTAAAATTCCAAAAGCGTGACTACGAGGACAATCGCCGGCCGGCTGATTCATTGAAGACGACTAGGTTTGAAAGCAAGGCATTTATGACATATCTATAATATAATTTTCCTTAATGTGTGTTTGTCTGTCTGTGGCACCACATAAAATCTCACGTTCCGGCTTCACAGATGTTTATATTTGTTTAGGTTTTGTTTTTCTTATCTTAGCGCTCGGCTCGGAGGTTGACCTTTCGCGTATCTTATTTCACGTGCGCGTAGCGCGCAATTTGCTTGTAAGATATAAAATTGCCGACTCCAGTAGCGTTCAAAGCCAGTGACGGGGTTGGGGCTGGGAATTACTAACAGTTTAATTAAATAAACGCTTAATACCTATAAGTAAATCTATTGTAATGACGCCCCAGCTATTAATAAGCACTAGTAAATAAAAATAATTAATCAGGACAAATCACCACAATTTATAAATCAAGTGGTTTTAATATTTGAATTTTATGTCAAATTCAGCGCTAATGAAAAGATGTAATAATTATGATTTCAATAAATGGTTTATTGCTCTCTGTATTTCATTTATTTGCAATTAAATAGGGCTTAGCTCCGGTAAAACATAAAATAACAAAAAATTAACTCTTTCCTCAGGGGAGTAGGTTCATTAAATTTGTATTACAAATGTTTTACTGTGTAATAAATTAACCAGTATGGCAGATGCGTGACTTTGTATTTGACAGGGCTATAACCTCAAAATTTAGTGTACACAAAATAATTTGTTCGTCCACGAAATTTAGCGTTTAGCGTAAATTGAATTACAAACACCGAAAAAAGCAAGACCATATCACGTAAATGGTGCTAATTATATGACGTAGCTTCCGGCTAACATGTTTTGTTTCAGATGACGTAGGTGACGCGAAAACTTGCATTTGTTTAACCGCTAATGTTGCAAAAATCGGCTCCCAACCACAAATTTTAGGGACGCTATCTAGATTATTCGAATCTGGACGGATCTGGGCCGCTGGCATCACGTTCAACCCCTCGTACGATGTCCAAACTTGACAAACCCGACGGGATCTGGACTTTAGGCAACGCTTTCCTGTGGAATTTACCTTTTGAAGTGGTGTTCCGATGCTGGCTCGCACAATGAAGAGGCGCCATGGCTATTACACGCTTGGTGACGACTTCCTCCTCCAAATTTCTCTACCCAGGCACTCCTGAAGATCGTCTGCAAACGTAGCACACCCAATTCTTGCTTGCTGATGTCTCGAACTCCCCGATATGTTGTCCGAAACCTGGCCTCGTTATAAGACGCTTTATTAGGAACGGCGATCACTGTGAATATTAGCCACAAAGATGCCTTACACACTGGTTACTATGATAAAACACAATTTTGGCTCAACAAATATTTTTTTTTATTAATAATTTTGTAAAAACTGGGAGCTCAACTGGCACACAGCCTAAATGTTACAAGCTTCTATTTGATGTTAAACAATTATTGACATTCTCGTTTTCTAGCAATAACGATTTACATTTGTTTATAAGAAATAAGGTTTGGTTTACATGTTTACATATGGACTATAGTGTTGATAGAATGTTCTTGCTTAAATACTAAAATGCCCTTTTCTTTGAAATGGTGCAATTATCACTTTGCTCTGCTATTAATCACTTAGTTTTTAGTTGCACTTGTTCACAGGAGTTTATTTAGCACTGATTGTGACTTTCGATAGGTTGCCTTATTGCTCTTTGCAATCTTTACTTCCTTGTACTGCTTTGCTTCACTTTTCCGTTACCTTGCCATTTGTGGCTTATAAACCTTTAATACTTACAACGCTCATACAATTTCTGTACTTCACAAAACATCTTGTTTTATTTTAAAATGCCTATCATTGTTTGACGTTATTCAATTCAACCCTATCATCTACATAATTCAAGCTGGATTTGCCATTCCGAACATTAATTATGACTGAAATTTTGAACGTACCCCTTCTGAATTCTATCTTATCTCATGCCAACCTTTCTTACTTAAATTATAATTGCTGCTGCTCATATCAAGTGCATTTGTTAGTGTAAAATTACTGACTTTCTTGCAATAAATAAAATACTTAATTCTGTGTTCATTTTTGAACTTACTCATTCTTGTGTTAGATAGGCAATCAGAATTTCCGTGGGCAGTAAACCATTACAGTATGACTACAAGTAAAACAAACAATGTCGTATCAATGAGAAATTTTATTTACAGTTTGTGTTCACATAAATAATAATAAATCTGCAGAAATTAAAGTGATCACAAAACTAATAAAACCATGGGTAAATAGTCTAATAAGTTTAAAACCACTTTGTGGTTAAAACAGGCCACTGATATACAATAAGAGGAAGAAGAAGAATAATTTTTAAAATTACTTTTCTTACTTTCCCACTTAATTTATCTACATTGTGCATTGCCACAGATTTACAACTGTATTTGCTTTGTTGTGTATTTGGCTTGTTCATTTCCGTTTCCGCTATTTTTAACCAAACACCTAGAACTTAGGATACAATTAATTTTACTAATCGATAATATGTTTTACATCAACAACATGCCGGCATCGGCAGACGGCTGAGTGATGTTGCATATCTCCACGGCACTTGCAAAAATTAAGCTCCAGTCTGCTTGGTTAGTACTTGGATGGGTGAACATCCGGAGAGCGGGCGTAGTGTTCTAGCTTAGACAGGCTCCACTACCTCAAGTACCTCTGCCGAATTTAAAAACGGACATACCCTCAGCGGCTTGGTGCACCTAGCACCCCGACACTGTGTAAACTGTATAAGATGTTTCAAATTATCTATGTATGCTTTTACATTTAGATCCGTAATTGTTAGTGCTATCAAAAAAGTAATATAGGCAGATGTGTTCTTTTTGGGTCAAACTTAAAACGGTAAAATCAAAATTTGAAAATTTTCGTTTGCTTAAGAGATACAGGAGAAAATAAAGAAATTGCCAATTGCCAGAATGACCCTATATTTTCTTAGTTAAAAGAGATACAGAAAAATATTTTTAAAAAAAGTTTCTTTAAATGATTGTTGAATAATCTGCCGTTTTCAGAATAAGTATACGGGGTCAGGTAAAAAAGTTATCGGACCTAACCTCATTTTTTTAAATGGAACACCCTGTATATTTTAATCTAGAAAGATAGCATATTAAATTCTCTTTTCAAAAATAGAACACACCGTGGATGATTTTGGTTTTTTATGCGTTTTATTTAAACTTCATTACCTTAAACCACAGTAGGCTGCGAAAGAAAAGCTAATATCCTAGAAACAAAACTATGTTGACATTCTAGTTGTTATTAACATTTAACGTCGATTTAATTTTTACATATTCGTTTGTGAAAATGACTTTTTGTACTCATGACTTCAAAATTCTTATTTCCCGGTCATTCCCGATAAATCGCCTAGAAAACCAATATCATCCACGGTGTGTTTATTTTTGAAAAGAGAATTGAATACTATATCTTTTTAAATTAAAATATACAGGGTGTTCTATTTAAAAATTGAGGTTAGGTCCGATAACTTTTTTACTTGACCCCGTATACTTATTCTGAAAACGGCAGATTATTCAACAATTATTATAAAGAAACTTTTCTTTAAAAGATTTTTCTGTATCTCTTTTAACTAAGAAAATATAGGGTCATTCTGAAATTGACAATTTTTTGATTTTCCCTCGTATTTCTTAAGCGAGCAAAAATTTTCAAATTTTGATTTAACCATTTTAAGTTTGACCCAAAAAGAGCACATGCCGCCTATATTACTTACCCTATAAAAGTGTCGACAATAGGACACCCTGTACAAAGACTGCGTAGTCCTAAAGTTAAAACAGTTTTGCAAGATTTTTCTATATGCGCATGACATTTGAGGGATGATTCAAAAAGCACTCCAAGATCTCAAGTAGACGTGCACCTCCGTAGAATGACCGAGCTCATTGTATAGTTTTCAATATTTGCTTGTTCCTTAGTTGTATGAATATGAAATTACAAAGCATTTACTTATGTTAAAAAGCAACTTGTTATCAACACTCCATTTATACAGGGTGTTTCAAAAAGGTGTTGCCAAACTTGGGGAGGTTATAGAAGCCATTGCGGTAAAAATTTTTTGCATATAAACCCCTAGTCAAAAATGAGTCGTTTTGGCTCTGGAGCAATTTTTGTCCGAAAACGTAATGTTATCTTGTTGACAGAAAATGACTTCAATTTTTAGTTAATTTTTATTACATCAGGCCGTTCGTCTATGAAACCCATATAGCCACACAAGAAGAACTGTTAGGGAGAATGAGGCAGTCTGTCTTTTCGTGCAGAAAGATCTGCATATGTTACAACGGGTGCGCGATTCCATGGATCAACCGGCACATTTAGCCTATGTAACTAGCTTAAGGGTCGCCATTTTGAATCATTGTTATAAATTTATTTTCGCGTTATCTTTAATACATATTAACTAAATATCGAAATCTTTTTCTACAACAAGATAACATTATGTTTATAAACATGAATTGATCCAGGGCCAAAACGGCTCATTTTCGACTAGGGGTTTATCTGCAAAACTTTTTTACCGCAATGTCTTCTATAATCTCCCCAAGTTTGGCAAAACCTTTTTAAAACACCCTGTATAAGCTATCAATATCATGTTGAAGTAATGTTACGTCGTTAACAGTTTTAATTTCTTTAAAAATCTTAACATCGTCGCGTATAATCAACAAGAGCTATACGATAAGGAAAGTGGTAAATCATTAATCAATAATACAAAAAGCAACGGACCTAAGTTAAACCTTTAAGTTACACCAGACGTAGCTCCATAAGGAGTAGTATCGCTTGTTCGAAATGAACACACTGTGTTCGATTTGACATATACGATTGAAACAGGTCAATTAGAAGAGGACTAAAACCGTAAGAATGTAGCTTATTTAGTAAAACTGAGTGATTGGCCTTGTTAAAGGCCTTAGAAAAGTACGTATAAATTACATCCAAATGGCCGCAGTCCTCAACTATTCTGCTTACTCTGTCACAGGTCATTAAGTTTGTAGTTACCGACCGTTTCTTTACAAATCCGTGTTGCTCCAATCCTGACCGCAGTTAGACAGTTTTACAACTTACCGCTGTTACTGTGTGAAATTTTGGGAGAGACTTGTAATTTAAAAACTTAATAATATATCCACCCGAGCTCGAAGCCGGACATCTCGACGCCGCTACTTCGACATCGCCATCTCGACGCGAAACCATCTCGGCGCCGGGACAACTCGGCGCCAGCCGATTCGGCGCAGGGTCATTTCGGCGCAGGGCCATCTCGGCGCAGAATTTGTTTAGAAAAATATACAGTGACCACAAAAAAGTCGGCATCAAATGGGAATCGTTTTTATTTTTGCTTTTCAAAAAATCTTTTTGCGGCAATAATTTGTGCTTGTCTGACAACCTATTTAGCCCGTATAAGATATATTGAGTGGTTTTTACTTAGTTAGAAAATGGCGTTTTTGGAAATTATGTAAATGCAAACAGTGCTATTTTTGGGAAATTAAACAAGATTTCAATGAGATTTTTTGTGTGTTAATTTTAGATGACTGAACAATGCCAAGGCCAGAAAATAATTTTTTTCGTATTTTTTTTTCTATCTTTGATAGTAAGTAAATGCATATTTCGTAGTTATTTTCTTACTTAGTGCACACTGTAGTTTGCCAATTTGAATTCGGCGTCGAGATAGCCCTGCGCCGAATTGGCTGGCGCCGAGATGACTGCGCGCCGAGTTGTCCCGGCGCCGAGCTGGTCCCGCGCCGAGATGGCAGAGCCGAAGTGGCGGCGCCGAGATGTCCTAGACCCGTCTGAGTTTGGCTTAGCTAATAATATTTAGTAGAGTGTTGTTGATTGTTCCGACGCTAATAAACTTGGTGGTTGATGCGTCTGTATGTTAAGTTTAAAAAAATGTATTGAAATACCTTGGGGGTACAAATAGCAAAGATATCGATCTATAATTAGCAAATTGCTTTTTGTCACCTAGATATTACGCTGCCACTGGAAAACTGAAACAAGGTGCCGGTCGCTTCTGGAATATTAAAATCACCACATACCAATAAAAAAATTTAATTCATGCGTAAAGTTCTCTAACTTATTACAAAACGTATACCTACATTGTTACTTGATTAAGGTTCTATACAGTTTGCAATAAAATAACATTTTTTCTCGGAAAAAGTTATCTTTACCAAGACCGATTGCAGGCCAATCGCAGTTATAATTTCTGCTAATAAAATTAATTTATTGCAAACAGCCATTAAAACTCCTCCATCTTTTGAATTACCCGATAAGACCTTGTCTCTATCACACCTGTACACGTTGTAACGACTATCACAATAATTTGACCGTGTTAATCATTGTCTACTAATAGCGAAATTGGAAGCATATGGATGTTATTGGGAATCTGTTTGTATGGTTTGTCAGTTATCTAACAAATATGTGCCAGTTTGTTACAATTATAAACTATGTATCTTCGGAAATCAAAGGGTGTTCGGGTGTGCCGCAGGGATCACATCCTGGACCCCTCCTTTTTGTGTATTTATCAATGATATCAAAAGTGTTTTCAATTTATGTAACTTTTTATTATTTGCGGATAATCTCAAGATTTATTTGACTGTCAGATTACCATTAGATGTCCAGTTATTACAAAATGAACTTTGTAACTACGTCACATGGTGTAATCAAACCAACCTAGAGTTAAATTTTACTAAATGTTTTTGTATGAAATTCTATCGCCACAACAAACCAATCAGGGGCTCTTATACATTGAATAACCATGAGCTTACAATGGTCTTTGAAGTACGTGATCTTGCTGTTAAGCTAGACAAGTCACTCACTTTTGTAACGTATATTAGTAGTATGACTGCACCACTAATTGGATTATCGCGGATTCGCGGTTTAATTCGCGGATTTCGCGGTTTTAATTTTAATTCGCGGATTGACCTAATTAATTTCGCGGTTTGATTTAATTAATTTCACGGTTTGATGTAATTAATTTTCATATGTGCTACTGATTAAATTACGCATTAGCTTCCGATTAAATTACGCGCGGCTATTTTTAATTTGCTTCTGGAATTACGCGGCGTCCATTTTATTTTCGCGCGAATATTTGAATTTAATTTTTTCAGATTTTTTTTCTAAGTTTAATTTTTTTAATTTAAACTTCCCGGGGTGTCGGCCATCTTTGTTTTCTGCGTGCGCACTTCTCACGTCATTTCACAGCTCTGCCGTCACGCTGCCAGAATTTAAAACAAACTATTTTTGAGAAATATGATTTATACGAACGGGAATGTATAGCTTGTTGTGTTTAAAGGTTGATACAATTTTTAAAAAATTAGATTTGTAGGTGGATTTGCGCTCGATCGCCGATGTTTGAAAGCTATATGAATAGAAATAGTTACTTTATTTTATATAGCAAAATCACTGCATTACTTTATTCAAAGCTCATTATAATATTACTCATTAGCTTCTGGTTAAATTACGCATTAGCTTCTGATTAATTTCAGATTTTTTCTAAGCGCCCTTTTTAAAACAGGTCCAGACATGTGTTTGTGACTAGCAGTTATTTGTCCGTCAGAGGCTGCACTGCAAAACGCAAGCAACAACATGATTCGACTCGAGAGTGGGGTGCCGCTGACGTAATGTTTTCGTACCTGCATAAAAGTGATAGCGGTCTCTATGCTGCATCGAATTTCTTCAGTCTCAGCCGTCGTGTCAACAGTACCAGTTTACCAGTGTAACTAAGATGGATCCTCCAAGTGTTAATAAGTGCCAAGAAAAACCAGGCCCCTACACCAGGAGACCGGTAACAGAAAAAACAAGTAAGAAAACGCATCTTTTAAATAAAAAACAACACGATGCACCGTCACAACCACCAGCCATGGACGTGGAAGCCAAGGGGTATTCACCACGTCTAGATGCCACCGAGGAGGACCTGCGGGTGTTCATTGAGGAGACGATGCCTTCCTATGACGTAGCACCGATTGTGACGCCGGAGATCCGCCAAACCCGACGGGAAAAGAAACGGCTATTATGCGACCTCACTGTGCCTTTAAACAATAGTGCCAGCAAGGTTGTTCATTTGGGGCTGGATCCTTATAAACAATTTTCGCCCTGTTGCAAGAATTCTGAAGACCGACATTGGAGCTGGTGTTTCATTCACAGCCGAGGCGTTCATGGCTTTTGTGAAAGCGCTACCGGACATGTTTGTGATGGCCAAGCAGGGGACTTTCAGATGTGAATTAACTGAGCACACAGTGGAGTACGTGAACAATGATGCCTGCAGGATTATTACAAAGGACCCCGAGAACAAGTTTACTCTTTACGTAACGTATGAAACACTATCAAATTTATTGCCGATGTACAACTTGATGGTTGTGAAAATAAATGACTTGAAACGTGTAAAGTGCAATTTCCAAAATTTTGGTGAAGTGATCGTTGACAAAGTAATACATGCAGAAAATTTGTGTCTTGATGATTCAATCATTTTTAATACTCTGCGCTGAACTTTCGCTAACGATATTTTATTGTGGGAACTTGTGTTCAAATTTAAAATGTATGTTATAGAATTGCAGAAGCTGATTGATGCAGATGAGCTCATGAAATCGTACAAGTCCTAAATAAAAATGTTTTAAACTGTTTTTTTTTAATTATGTGACGAGTGTTGGTTTATACATGAGGTAGGTTGGCCGAGTGGTTAAGGCGTCAGACTTAAGATCTGATCTTGAAAGAGGTCGTGGGTTCGATTCCCGCACTTACCATGTTTTTTAATGTATTTATTATGAGCGTGTTGATTTTTTAAGTTAGTTTATTCACGACGGCCCTACTGTAATAATCGTTCACTGCATGAAAATGGAACATCAGTTTTCACATCCGTTTTCTGCTATCATAGCAGGCCCATCAGGATCAGGCAAATCGTATTTTCTGGTTAATTTCTTGAAAAATATGAGCAAACTCTCCAGTGTAAATTTCGCTAAAGTTATTTGGTGTTATGGCGAGTGGCAAAAATTGTACGAAGAATTAAAATCTTTAGTCGAATTTCAACAAGGTCTGCCCGACATGGCATCTTTTGAGGGTTCCGAACCCAAACTTTTAATAATCGACGATTTAATGAGGGAGACAAATAGCTCGGTCGTTGACATATTCACAAAGGAAAGCCATCACCATAACCTCAGTGTTTTTTTTATTACGCAAAACATTTTTCACCAAGGAAAAGGACAGCGGGATATTTCCCTAAATGCTCAATTCATTATTCTTTTCAAGAATTCGAGAGATAGAGCTCAAATAAAGCACTTAACCAGACAGATATGTCCAGAAAATCGGCGATTCCTACCACTGATATTAGCTCCATTAATTACTGGTGTATTGAGCTCTATTTTCAAGTAAAAAATGGAAAATGCCCGAAAAATGATGATTGTACCGCCTGAATTCATGCATCGCTTTAAGGATACAGAGAATTCAAAGCAAAATATATTATCGCAGCTTGATGACGAAATGTAAAAGGTTTTATCGTCTAAATTAACCGATCAAGATAAATGGGTCCAGTACAATCAGGTTTTACAAAGGTACCTTCATTTTGCGGATCAAACGAGGCAATCAATCAAGATACCTATAGAATCGAACAACAGTGGTATTTCAGATGCATATATTTTATCGACGCTCCCTAATACTTTTAAGAAAAATGGTGAAGCCTTTTTACGACTTCTAAGAATGTCCGATGAAGTGGAGTGAGACGGCAAGGAAACAGTCAGCATAAAAGGTGAAATTTTACCATCCTCCAACATTATTGATTTAGTGCATGACGTTCTAAGACCTAAGAAAACTGCAAACCCCACAGGTCGACACAAGTTCATCGATTACATTAAAGAGAACAATGTACCTCAAGTGCTGATGGGGGATCCTAAACGTCAAAATGTGTCAGACGTGAGTAAATCAGAGATGGAGAGTGTCGTCGATCCCGATCCTAAATTAAAGTTAATAGCGACTGCAACAGCGTCCAAGCAAGAGGGTTCAACGCGAAAAACACCGAAAACAACGCAAAGATCGATATCAAAAATAAAGGGCATTTCTGACTGGGAACGTCTTAAACTTTAACGTAGCAGAATGAATTTGGACGCCATCTACTTTGACTCCGCTAACCCTTCAGGTTCGCAGGCGCAAACTCGTTAATTTCTTCCGTGAAAAATAGTCACCCCAGTGGTGAAGTAAAGGATTGGCTAAAGAAACAGGATGCATATACTATTCACAAAACTGCAAGAAAAAAATTCCCTAGAAACAAGTACATTGTTAGCAACATTTTCGAATTATGGCAAGCTGATCTCTGCGACATGCGTAGTTTAGCGTCCCACAACGACGGATATAATTTTATTCTAACCGTAATTGATGTGTTTAGTAAAATGGCCTGGGTGAGACCTCTGAAATTTAAAACGGCTGCTTCAGTAATAAACGCCTTTCGTGAAATATTTGCTGAAGTGGGTAACACGCCCATAAATTTACAAACCGATAAAGGCAAAGAATTTATTGCTAGAGTCGTACAGAATTTTTTCAAACAACACGATATCACGTTTTATGTGACGCAAAACCCCGATGTTAAAGCCTCAGTCATTGAGCGTTTCAATAGAACATTAAAAACCAGAATGTGGCGCTATTTCACATACTCTAATTCATACAAATACATAGACGTATTACAAAATTTACTGACTTCGTATAACAACCGCTATAATTCAAGCGTCAAGATGGCACCCTCCGCTGTAAATGATGGCAATATACTTGAAGTGTGGAACAATCTGTACAGAAATGGGATGGAAGTCGACAGGAAACCCAAATATAAAGTGAACCAACATGTAAGAATTAGTAGAACGAAGGAAGCATTCGAGAAAGGATATAAAACCAACTGGAGCGGCGAAGTGTTTATAATTAAAAAAATGATTCTTAGAAAACCACCTGTGTACGAAATAGCTGATTTAAGCGACGATACGATAGAGGGCGTCTTTTATGAAGATGAATTACAGCCAGTGACTTTGGATGATAACGCCTTGTTTAAAGTCGAAAAAGTGTTAAAAGAAAGAGGACACGGTCATCGCAAAGAGTACTTTGTAAAGTGGAGAAATTATAACGACAAGTTCAACTCCTGGATTCCTGCAGCTAATCTTCAGCAGCTATGAATACAGATGACGAATTCTACCTAACTTTACTTAGCAATAGTTCTATGGGCTATTTTCCAAATAACACCACAGCACAATTCATGACGCAGCTCCCTAAACGAAGAAGGTTACCGGGGCAATGGGTTACAGGTATTGCTGAAGTGCAATATCCATGCTCCTTTTTGGCAGTGACAGATACAGAAAATCTAGTCTATTATCGCACAGAAATACCTAAAGTGCAAGCCGGAGAAGAAACGTATACTGAGTTGAAAAAAGTAATGCAAAACGCTAATGCATATTTTAAAAGCGATAGAGAGCAAATTTACTATGGTAGCGATGGATGGCACGTAATCTGCATTCAGCCCGGCAATTATGAAAACATTAAACATATTACAGCCGAAATTAACAATCACAAGTTCTTAGAAAAGTTGCTGAATTTTCAATATAATAGGGTAACAAAACGCGTGTCTCTTGAAATTAAAACGTCGCCATTGAAAATGCTAGGATTTTCACAACGTCTGGCATTACAACTTGGTTATAAACCTGATATAAATATAGCTGAAGCACCTGTTCCCAGTCACCCCGCAAATATCTGGGTCGGTTTACTATCACAAATGTTTATTTACTGCGATATTGTAGAACCACAGCTAGTAGGAGATGTCTTGGCACCGCTTTTTCGTATTGTTAACGTGACCTCTGATAATTATAATTACGGTTGCCACAAAGACGCCATATTTTTGCCGACTCATTATATAAATGTCATGAAGAGGGAATTTGAGAATATCGAGATAAATATAAGGACCGAAACGTCGGGTGTGATGCCATTCGAGTTTGGAACGTTGAGTTTAAAACTACACTTTAAGAGGTTACAGTAGCAGCTATGGATTGTCCTTATCAACAATACTACACCAATCAGGCCGGCCAAGGTGTTGGAGCGATTTGCATAGGTGCATCCTACCAGAGAGGTCATGGCATCGGAAGCTTTCTTGGAGGAATATTTCGTAGTATCCTGCCTCTTTTTAAAACCGGTGCTAAAGTTGTTGGAAAGGAAGCTTTAAGGACAGGTGCTAACATTTTAGGAGATGTTAGTGAAAATCGATCGCTAAAAGAAGCGTTTCATAACCGTGTACAGGAGGCTGGAAAGAATCTCAAACGTAAAGCCGACAGAAAAATAGATACTCTAATGGAAGGATCGGGGTATAAAAGGCAACGCACTCTGAATTACAATCAGTCTACAAGAAAAAACGCTAGACAGAAGCTGGTTAAGCCCGCATACGCCGATATCTTTACCAGCAAGTAGTTTTCACAATGGCGGTTTTGCATGCACAGTCTTGTGAGTGTGTTAAATCTGAGCTAGATTTGTTCGCTTTACCGGCGACCCAGACAAGCATTGAAAATGGACAATGGATTTTTTACAAACCTCTTTCTTCGCTTAACGACAATGCGCCGATTGAATTTATTGTGCCTGGAAACGGTAACGATTATATCGATTTAAGTCAGACGATGTTATACATTACTGCTAAAATTGTTAAACAAGATGATACATCATTAACTGACAAAGATGCTGTAGGCCCTGTTAATATTTGGATGCACTCTATGTTTAATCAAGGTGAGGTGTATTTGAATCAGAAGCTTGTGAGCCCCCCAAACAATACATACGCATACCGCTCATACATCGAAACTCTGCTGAATTACGGTAATGGTGTTAAATCAACCCATTTAACATGCACACTATGGTACAACGACACAGCCAATATAATGGATGACATCACTACGCATAATGAAGGTTTTGTAAAGCGAAAATTTTTTACTGCTGCAAGCAAGCAAGTCGAAATGATGGGACATGTGCATTCCGATTTATTCAATCAAGAAAAAATTCTTATAAATGGCGTTGAAATGAAAGTCAAATTTATCAGATCCCGAGATTCTTTCAATTTAATTACCGCCGAAGGATCTACATTCAAAGTGAAAATTAGTGATGCCAGCCTACTAGTGAGAAAAATAAAAATAAACCCGTCTATTTTGTTGGCTCATACCAAAGCTTTGGCAACTGCGCCTGCTAAATACCCCATTACAAGATCCGATGTTAAAGTGTTAACTATTCCCGCTGGTGTGCAAAGAAAATCTTTAGATAATGTTTTTCTGGGGCAATTACCAAAACGATGCATTGTAGGTTTTGTATCGAATAAAGCATTTAACGGCCATTATGCAGCAAACCCTTTCAATTTTAATAACTACAAAATCAATTATTTCTCCCTATACATCGACGGTCAAGAAATTCCTTCGAAACCTCTACAGACTGATTTCTCTAAGAATGGCATGTACGTTCAAGCATATCACACACTATTTTCCGGCAGCGGAATACATTTCCTCAATGAAGGCAACGCTATAAAACGTGAAGATTACCCTCATGGCTACTGTCTATTTGCTTTTGATTTAACCCCCGATCTGTCTGCAAATGCCACAACGCATTGAAACCTTCTTAAAAATTGCTCATTACGTTTAGAGGCGGGTTTTCAAGACTCGCTAGAAGAAACTATTAATTGTCTAGTTTATGCAGAGTTTGATAACGTCGTAGAAATTGACAAACACAGAAATGTGGTGGTGGATTTTAGTAGTTAAAAACATTTTTTAAAATTTAGTTATGCTTAAACATTTTGTCAGTATGGACAGTGTCTTTGTAGATCTGCAAGGGTTCCGTGGTGATAAGAAGCAGTTTATTCCGAAAGAAGTGGCTGTTATTTCAGCAGATGGCAACCAGTTAGCAATTTTCGTTTTAAAACCACCTGCAAAATATGACACTCTGCCCTATTTCGTTAAAAAAGGCATAAACTATCTAGAGCATAGACACCACGGTCTAGCATGGAATTCTGGTTCTATACATTTTGATGAATTTGAAACTGAGCTAGCACGAGTTCTCAAAAAATTTGAAAGAGTGTACGTTAAGGGCCAAGAAAAGAAGGAGATTCTAAGTTTTATGAATAAAATCGTCGTAAATTTGGAGGATCTCGAGTGCCCGTCTTTAAAAGTTTTGCGAAAAAGTACTGCTGCCGTACGCTGCCTTAATCACAACATCCGTTCGCCTGTGTGTGCATTGGAAAACATACTAATTTTATCCGATTGGTGGCGCAATGAATACACTGGGGGTTCAGAAAATATTGCAAACAATCCCGAATCTGTTGAATGTGAAACGCTATGTTTTTGCTTCTGATCAACTTCCTGCAAGAATTGCAAGACCTGTGGCAATCATCGTCAACACAGATCCAGAAAACCGACCTGGGGAACATTGGAATGCTGTGTATATAGACCAAAATGGACATGGGGAGTACTTTGATTCATACGGCAGGCCCCCAAGCGGTTATCATTTAAAATTTTTACAACAAAATTCAATCAGTTGGTCTCATAATCCAAAAATATTGCAAGATTTTAGCTCTAACGTTTGTGGTATATATTGTTTAATGTATTTATATTTCAAAATGAATAATGCGTCTATGTTAGATTTCATAGGTAATTTCTCTGATAATTTAGTGTCTAACGAAAATTATGTAAAAGCACTATATATCCATTACTTTACCTTAATAAACTTGTTTATTGTTATTTAGAAAATAAAAACACAAATAGTTTGTAATTAAACATATTTTTATTACACACAAAATATTTAATAAATGTATTTACAATATTCGGTTGTTTTATTTCCCAGCTAAGGTTTACAACTATGTATAATTACAAATAAGAGGAAAACCTTTTCAAGAAATGAAGTTAACATACACTTAAAAATAATATGCAATTAAAGTTAACATGCAAATAAAATTATAAAATATATACAATATTGGGCGTAAAACTACAATGTTTTATACCTGTATGGTAGCGTGTCATACGTGTCCTGAATTCGACGGCGTTTATTATACGTTACTCTATATACTTTAACCTCGGGTTTTGAAAGTACATCATATGTTGGTGTTCTAACAATTTTCCGATCTGTGATAATGTGAGCAGGATCAGAACCGTTGCAAACCATTTCGCGCATCCTTTCAAAGTTGATTATACACTTATTCTTAAAGTTTAAAGTAATTCCTTTTACTTTGCAAATCTGAATGTTGGTTTTGGTTTTTGTAGAGTAAACGTTATAACCATAGTTCTTGGGGCCACCGCTAACGAATTCGGTTATATAGCTACCCAAACCGTATTCGTCTAATTCGTTTGTCATTTGCCCTAAAAATTCGCCTGTTTCAGGCTGCCATTGACCCTCACGATGAATATACAAAATACTATCCGTATCAAAATAAATGGCTCTTTTTCCCAGCTTTTCTAAATAGCTATACAAGTGTAGCCGTGCATGCGCCGTGGTGTATGCAGCAATTACGGCGTTAAAGTTTTTTGCGGTTGTACACTTTCAGCGCCATTGTTCCAGTTTAATATGATGACATCATCATCTACAGGGATCATCGAGTGTACCTCTACGCCTGGGTCAGTAAGTTTTTGAAAGAACTCCTGCGGGTTTGAGATGATCGACATCTGCATTAAATTTTCCCGCTGCCCAAATTTACCCCAGAAACTGTTTAATTCTAATTTGGCTATATGACGCATCCCCGGATTTTTACATATCTTTAACGGATCTAACCTGATACCCTCAACAGCAAAATACGTTGCAATATAATTATCTTTCTCGGCGTCTGTAACACAATTAGGAGGCCAGCCTGAACATTCCTGTTTTATTTTAAGAAAATTATTTATATATTCTGTAAAAAGACCACCGGTTTTTGTCTGTGGGTCATACACTTCTACCTCGTACTGCCAAATTTCGTAAAACTCTATAATTTTGTAATTTAACGATAGAGCTTTCCGTAATTCGTCTGCAACGTATGTCCCTACGAAACTTCTCTGCTGTTTATTATGATTACATTCACCCTGGTTTAATTCCTCACCGCAAGTACTGCATAAAATGAGCAAGAGCTTGTTATGCATTCTATAGGGCAAAACAGGATGATATAAATCGGTTGGGGGTAAAATTAAACATTTAATAAGACCATCTATGCTATATATTGGTAACTGTGAGCAATCGTTATGACCGATATGAATTTTTGGATGGCCAATAGGGTATTTACAATATTTATTCACAAACGGATACAAAGAGCAAATATCGATATAATAAATTTTTTCGGTGGGATCTACACATTTATGATGCAATTTTACAGCATTCGTACGACCGCCAAAGAATGCATCACGGGGGTTAAGGGGTTCGTGTTTGAATATATTCAGGTTTGTATAAAATTTCGGGCTGCATCGTTGGATTCTAAGAGCTCGTTAAACTGACATTTCCAAACAAAATCTAAATTATAACCTAAACTTTTGATACGTTTAAGACGAGCCTCTGTATATTCCCGTCGTAAAAACATCTTTATCGTCACAATCGATATCAACTGTCTGTACCGGAAAACATTGTTCGCAACCATGCCAATAACATCCAAGGAATTCATAAATGGTATTGCTCTGTCTGCAATACCCATCAACTAAAAGTCCCTCAGGGATTTTAAACTCCCTAGACCTGCCACTATGTTGTATTGCTGTGCCTGTAGATTGCTCAATCCAGGAAAGCCATTGAATAGCTATCTTGGATTGTTTGTCGCCTAAACGGTAACCACCGGGTGGTATTAAACCAATAGTTTCATCTTTTAAGAAACGCCGTCTGAATACTAAACTACAAGCACTGGCAATAGTCGTAGCCTCCTGAAAGCAGTCACCCCATTTTCATTTTTAAAAAATCGCCAAATTCTTAAACAGGCTTTCATTAAAATTTTGACATCTGCAATGCAGTAATTAACTAAATCACGCCTCATATTAAAAGTAACACCCTTAGCTGTTTGTTCACTATACCAATGAAGGAACACGGCTCGTTCAGTTGGATTCATGCAGTCGGGAGAGTAAAAATGTGTGCCTGGTAGAGGCCCTTCGTAGTTAGCATTGTCTAATGTATTAAATAGGTAAGGAAAATAACCTTTGCTGCCTAGAAAATCAAATGTTTTTGGCAGTTTCGCCAAGGGCAGAGGCATATAACTTAATGAATCAATGAATCTTATATTATCACAGGTTAATGAAATAATTTTGGTACCCGTCGATATAATTTTGGGGTTCCACCTCTCCCTGTTTTTTAATATTTCCTTTAAAATAAAGCAGCCATCATAATCTTTCATATTATGGGCTAGGGTTGTAATTTTGAATTTTTGGGCATACTTTCCTATATATTTTAAAAATGCCTGGACAGGCGAATCATGAAAGATATTCAATCGTGTACCACATTCTCTACAATTGTCATTCATGTCGTCATTGCCCATGCATTCAAAACATACATGCATACTCACACACAAATTTGGCTCGTGGATGAATGTACTGGCCGAACCTTGAAGTGAAGACTCCTGACGACTCTCAAAGTCATAAAAAATAAACAGAGCTTTTCGATTATCTGATTTAGCCGTGTTCCTACTCATATAGCATAAATGACGTACAGGTTGCTGTTTTTGGCACACCTTACAAAATGTTTGCCCTCATTTATGCACTGCTTTCTGTGTCACCCAGACAGTGAAAAGGCATGTTTGGCATCTAACTAATTTTTTACATAGACCGGATCTTTTATGACTATCAAAACAGTCTTGTCCCCTGAATTCACGATTAAAATTGTTACATGTTATTTTAATGAACATGTATGTGCATGGAGGCGCCACATGGCATGCAGGACATGTGTACAGACAGTCAAGGTGGAACTTTTTATTATTAAATCTACTTTTGCATAACTCGCAAAAATAGCTGGTTGTGAAAGCAGACGTCAGGCTGGTGATTACGTTATAATGCCCGTCTTCTAATAATAAATTAAGCGTTTGTCGATCAACGGACCGTGGCCCCTCAAAATAGGTCGTCGAACCCTGTCGCGAGCTATAAACTACTATAGTAGTATAGTATAGTAAACTAAATCATTTTGAAATTGCTGTATATGGTCGTATGAACCACCGTTCACTAAATTAACCCCGCTTAATCTACATAAATCAGCAGCCCTCTGATGTAAAACAGCGAAACCTAATTTCATTCTATCCAGCAGTACATCATTAGATTTAAAAGCGATAGCTAATACGCGAGCAGCAGCCAAACAATTATTATTCCTACTTAATACAACTAGAATACCTCGCTTTCGCTCGCAAAACTCTTTGAAATAAAGGCCTGTGAGTCGAATGCTCCCACGCCCTACAGGTAAGCGAACTCGATCAATCTGTAGAGTCATTACGTCCTGAGCAAAGAAATTCGCGTTGCTTTGTAGAATTTTCCCCAAGATTGACAAGATGACTGGCGTGCTGACTTGGTCCACTCGCCTGAATGACAAGTCTATCGGTTTCTCGGGGAAATTAGGGTTTTGCAACACCAAACCCACGAGATCGATTGCCTCGGCATCTTTAAGAACGTGGCGGCGTAACTCCTCGAAAGCATTCTGTAACATAACCGTGAGTTATTAGATTTTTAAACAGCTATAAAAATGACCAGTATTTACCTCTAACCATACCAAAAGGCTATCAGCTTCAGTCACAGGTTTAAACCGGAACGTAACACGATCGGCTGTTGTGTTAAACTTCTTTATGTGAGTGGACGTCACTTCTTTCAGTTCGAAATATTCAAAATCATCTGACAGACCAAGACCTCGTTGCACGGGGGCGATATCTAGGCGCCTCGACGTAGCGGGTTGAGTCTAGACCATAAAAATAAACGAGTTAAAACATAGCGAATAAAAATGCAGATGTGAAAAAAAAATAAGCAAAGTTTGGTATTATAAAATACATAAGAAAATATGGTCTGTAAACTTACATCTACAGTTCGATTTTTCACTCCCGATACTCGTGGTAACACATCTATTCCTTTGTTCAAGAGGGCTTGTTTTGGGGCGAAACGAATAGCTGTTTGGCGGCCTCCTTGAAGGGGTTGCTGTAATTTTAACAATAGTTTTTACAAACTGCTTAAACGTTTAGCATGGCTCAAATAAAAACTATTTTTGAAATAGCGTTTTGCACAATGAATAAAACGATACATATTTTAAATAAGTACTTACAGATTGAACAGGTGATAATGATCCAGCACACGCTCTGTTAAGGTCACTCATTGCCATATTGCTAACTGATGGGGTTGGAATTGCAGTGTTAAATTGCACAGCCAGTATCGCCGATAAACTTTCAGGCCTCAGGCTGTCTACAAGCGGTAGTTGACTCATGCGCTGTAAACAGATTTTAAATGAACATACGTACGTCGAATAACAGGCGAGGTTATGTGAAAAAAGTAAAAGTTTCGTTGTTGACTCATGCGCTGTAAACAGATTTTAATGAACATGCGGACGTCAAATAGTAGGCAAGGTTATGTGAAAAAAGCAAAAGTTTTGTGGAATATTCGTTTGCTCTAAAATTATAAAGAATTTATAAGTGACGGCCCTATGTGTTGCTTTAAAATGAATAACGACAAATGAGTTTTACACTAATGGTTTTTAGAATTGTTGCTACAAAAGGTAGGAAACATTGCACATTTAATAACTTTCTAAAATAGGTTGGGAAAACTTACATGTGCTAACATGTGGCCCAATGTAGACGTTCTTGGGGTAGGTCGTTGCTGACCCGCATGGATACTTTTTACTGGCTCCAACATGGCGGTCGAAGTCGATGGCCTTGGGGCTATTCATCTGGTGATTCTAAAATTAAAAAATAAATATATTACAAAAATTTCCCGTAAAATTACTTGTGTATAGTGGTTTAATATGGTTTTATTTTAGATTGCATAAATCAGAATTTTCTAATGGTTGATTTAAATATAAAAAATGACGGGTGTACTTATATTTATTGGCGAATTAATCAGTAGCGATTGACACGTATCTTCTTCCAAACAACGTTTATTAGCAGCAGCTGCGTCGACGTAGATGGTCCCTCCTGCAAATTGTAATTTTATATGAGTATTATTTAAGTAACGGCCCCTATGTGTTGCTTTAAAATGAATAACGACAAATGAGTTTTAAACTAATGGTTTTTAGAATTGTTGCTACAAAAGGTAGGAAACTATCGCACATTTAATAACTTTTTAAAAATAGGAAATATATTTTTACTCACCGATAGAGCTGCAAACCAGCGCCTTGCACGTATCCTTCCGACGCTTTGGCATAATTCGAAAATAAGTAGGCCATAATGGCGGTTCCAGCACTACACTCTCGTTAGTTAATTTATGCTGAATAATTTTAAAACTGAGTAAAACGAATTCCTCATTTGAATATAGCCCATTCTTGAAATAATCAAGAATTTCGCAAACAGATTAGTCGGAGGTATTCATGACTGCAGTTGAAAAGCACAAACAAAACACGAGCTACAACAACTTGAGGCAGAATAGGGTTATTACAATGGCGCACAACTGTTTTATACAAGACACTAAAAATAACTCGACGGTGCTCGACCAGCCCCGAAAACTGCAACGTTATTAAAGATTGCAGAGAATGACGCACAAACGCTGACGAATAGAAATCTGGCTCCGGGCTATAACGTCTTTTCTAATTACACATTGCGGCAAAGCATGTCGATTCCTGCGTTTTCAATACAGGCTCTAACGGACAAATAACTGTTAGTCACTCAAATATTACCTCGAAAATTTAAAACGGCCTCGCGTAATGAGCTTTGAATAAAGTAATGCAGTGGTTTTGCTATATAAAATAAAGTAATTATTTCTATTCATATAGCTTTCAAATTTCGGCGATCGAGCGGAAATTTCCAGCAGGTAGGGACAATGGAAATCTTATTTAGGACATGTACGATTTCATGAGCTCATCTGCATCAATCAGCTTCTGCAATTCTATAATAACATACATTTTAAATTTGAACACAAGTTCCCACAATAAAATATCGTTAGCGAAAGTCCAGCGCAGAGTATTAAAAATGATTGAATCATCAAGACACAAATTTTCTGCATGTATTACTTTGTCAACGATCACTTCACCAAAATTTTGGAAATTACACTTTACACGTTTCAAGTCATTTATTTTCACAACCATCAAGTTGTACATCGGCAATAAATTTGATAGTGTTTCATACGTTACGTAAAGAGTAAACTTGTTCTCGGGTCCTTTGTAATAATCCTGCAGGCATCATTGTTTCACGTACTCCACTGAAGGCTCAGTTAATTCACATCTGAAAGTCCCCTGCTTGGCCATCACAAACATGTCCGGTAGCGCTTTCACAAAAGCCATGAACGCCTCGGCTGTGAATGAAACACCAGCCTCCAATGTCGGTCTTCAGAATTCTTGCAACAGGGCGAAAATTGTTTATAAGGATCCAGCCCCAAATGAACAACCTTGCTGGCACTATTGTTTAAAGGCACAGTGAGGTCGCATAATAGCCGTTTCTTTTCCCGTCGGTTTGCGGATCTCCGGCGTCACAATCGGTGCTACGTCATAGAAGGCATCGTCTCCTCAATGAACACCCGCAGGTCCTCCTCGGTGGCATCTAGACGTGGTGAATACCCCTTGGCCTCCACGTCCATGGCTGGTGTTGTGGCGGTGCATCGTGTTGTTTTTTATTTAAAAGATGCGTTTTCTTACTTGTAATTTGTACATCGCCTAATCGAGCGTTACATTTATCCGGCGCCCGAACTGGTGATAACAAACTACGCACCCGCTATGCGCGAATACACGAAGAAGCAACCCCGATGCCGCTTCCCACTCAATGGTGCCCGGAGCGGTTGTAAGATAACGCAGTTTAAAGGATATAAAAGCAGGTTTTTCAACATTTAAGTCACTTGAGTCACCCGATGCTGACTAGCAACTGCTCTAACCTGGAAGAGCTTTCCGCTCTAGGCTCTCTTGAGCCTAGAATATTATAACCTATTAATAATCATACCGGTAGGAATCATATTGTACGTCCCGCACGAACAATATAACCTAATTAATTAACTTACCTGGGGATTCATTATTGTACGTCCGACAACGTCTTCCTGACGCCCAAGACAAATTACGCTACTCCTGGCCCGAGCGTGGATGCCCCCACCGCAAGCAAACACCAGTACTGTCAAATCCCGTCGCCCACTAAAGCGAGTTAATTTCTCCAGTTAAAAACATACGTTGCCGTTACTCCAGAGGAAACGAATTTCCATCCTAAAGCACGACCACAATACACACTAACTGTTACATCCTCGAAGCCACAGGTATCTCATAATCTCTGTAATTTGTGAGCGTGTTCGCAGAGCGCAAAACGTAAACGAAACTGCAGCACCCATAGGCTACACCCACCGCTTCGGCCAGAAGTTATACTGGGCAGCGACTCGCTCCAGGTCAAATGCCGCCGCCACAGATACTTACGTGCTGAGTGGGTTGCAGTTCAACAAGGAACGAAGAAACATGTCCCTAGAGGAAATGGTTAATTTTATTAATATACAAACCACATGCTTAAGAATTACTTATTATTTTGTATTAATAGTTAAAAATAATAAACCGTTGCAATATAATGTTGTGTTTTCCTGACCATATACATTTAAGTTTGAGTGAACATTTTCTTTGAGTGAGCTTCTTCTTCTTCTTCTTTAGGTTCCCCTCCTATCAGAGATTGGAAATCATTATGGCAACTTTAATTTTGTTGGCGGTTCTTCTGAATAATTCCCCGGAGCTGCAGCTGAACCATTCCAGTAAGTTTCTCAACCAGGACATCCTTCTTCCTCCAACACTTCGTTTTCCTCTTATTTTTCCTTGCATTATGTTTCTTAATAGTTCATATTTTGCCCCTCTCATAACGTGTCCCAGATACTCAAGTTTTCGTCTCTTTATAGTTATCATAACCTCATAGCTTTTCTGTAAGCGTTGTAATATCTCTACGTTTGTTACCCTTTCGGTCCACGAAACCCTAAGCATCCTTCTGTAACACCACATCTCAAAGGCCTCAAGTTTCCTGATGTGAGTCTGTTTCATAGTCCAGGCCTCGACTCCGTACATTAGCGTGGAGAATACGTAGCAGCGGAGCATTCTTAGTTTTAAATTATTATTGATGTCCCGCATGCAGAAGAATTTTCTCATTTTATTAAAAACGTTCTTGGCAATTTCAATTCGCGTTCTGATTTCCTTCGTTTGGTCGCATTGTTCCTGTATCCATGTCCCTAGATATTTATATCAGCTGACTCTTTCTACATGTACATTGTTGATATTGAGAGTATCGCCGTTGTTTTCATTCTTTGTTATTATCATGAATTTTGTTTTATTTAAATTTATTTTTATACCGTATTCGTTGCAGTATAAATTGGTGTTGTCGACAAGGTATTTTAAATCTTCTAAGTTACTTGCTAGTATCACCATGTCGTCCGCGTATCTTAAGTTATTCACTATTTCTCCGTTAACTACGATGCCTCTCTGTTCTCCTTGCCGTGATTTTTGGCAGATGTCTTCACTGTATAAATTGAATAGCAAAGGAGACAGGATACAACCCTGGCGTAAACCACGGCGTATTTCAATTTCATCAGTCAGTTGGTCTTCGACTTTTACCCTAGCCTTTTGGTTCCAGTAGAGTGTTAAAATAATTTTAATGTCTCTGTTGTCCAAGTTTTTACTAATAAGTATTTTTCTTAGTTGTTCATGTCTCACGTTGTCGAATGCTTTTTCAAAGTCGATAAAACAGGTATATACTTCCTGGTTCATATGGAATTTCAATCTAGGTTCAAACCTGAACATAGCTGCACAACCTCTTTATTAAATGTTACTGATGACATATTTAAAGCTACAGATTATGGCGAACTCTCCTTGTTGATATTACTTGATTTTAGTAAAGCCTTTGACACATTAATTCATTCATTATTATTTTCTATTCTTCATTATATAGGTTTAGAACAAAATTCTATCTATCTAATAATAAGCTACTTTAGTAACAGAACGCAGTGTGTAAAAGTATGGGATCAGATATCTCCTCCAGCGCTAACAACATCGGGTGTTCCTCAGGGATCTACATTGGGTCCGCTGTTCTTTTCCATCCATTTCCAAAGTATTAATTCTTGTAAAGTTCATATGTATGCTGACGATATGCAGTTATGTTATTCTTTTAAACCTAATGATTTGCAACTTGCTCTTAGTAACATAAATAATGATCTTATAAAAGTACACGACATTTCATCAAAACATTCTCTCTTACTGAACCCAAACAAATCTTTGGTACTTTTATTTGGTAGCAAAAATGTTTGTTCTAAGGTTAAAGACGCGATTAATTTAGTTATTAATGGTTCGAGAATACCTGTTGTCTGTCGATCAAGGAAAAAACTTGGGTTTGGTAATGGACAACACCTTTAGGTATAGGGAGTAAGTTGCAAATAACGTCCAGCGATCTTATGCTGCATTACGAATCCTATATCCACATAAACCTTACTTATCTAAAACTGCTAAAACAATTTTATGTAATTCGCTGGTCCTTTCACAATTCACCTATTGCGCTCCTGTTTATGGTCCCTGTTTGGATGCTTCTGATCGAGGTCGTATCCAAAGAGTACAGAATTCATGCTTACGATATATTTTTGGAATTCGCAAATATGATCACATTTCTCATAAACTCAAAGAAACTGGCTGGTTGAACATGAAAAATCGTTTCATTTTGCAAGCTGTTACTTTATATCATAAAATTATTCTGCATAAAAAACCTTCTTATTTACATAGGCGTATATCTTTTCGAACAGACGTACATAACTTGAATATTAGACACAAAGGTCTGATCACCCCTCCACTTCACACAACTGCTCTTTTCGAACGTTCTTTTTCTTACTGTGCTTATAAACTTTATAACGCTGTTCCTGCTTATTTTAAGAGCCTTAGTGTAATTTCGTTTAAAAAACATATGCGCCGTCATCTTTTCGAGTCAATAGAGTCGATAAAGTAAAATGTCTAATGCAGTTAAATTCCCATGTTAGTGTGTTGCAAGTTGATTATTATTATTTTTTTGTAAATTATGTATTTCGTTTTTTCGCGTTTGCACGACATAGTTTTAATGTTGATTACAAGGTTTGAGTGGGAGATCAGTAGTAGTTTCACTACATTACTGAACTCTGCCTTGCGATTTTCGGTCTAATGTTATTATACATTTTTAGTTCATTACTATTTTAATTTTTACTCTTTTTGCTCAACAATATATTTTTTTAACTAATGTAATATGTAACTATTTTCATTGTCATTATTATTATTATTTGTTTATGTCTAGACCGAAAATAAAAGTCCATTATTATTATTATTATTATTATTATTATATCTAAGCATCTTTGTGTTAATACGTTTAGCCCAAACAACGCTTCTCTGCTACCGGAACCCTTTCTGAATCCCATTTGAGTGTCACTTATTTCAGTTTCTAATTTTTTGTATATACGATTGTGTATTATTCGAAGAAAGATCTTAAGTGTATGACTCATTAGCGCTATAGTTCTGTGTTCGCTACATTCTTTTGTATTGGGTTTCTTAGGTATGTTTATGAAGGTGGAGATTAACCATTCCGTAGGTATTTCACCAGTTATGTAAATGTTGTTGTAAAGATCCAGGAGAATATCTATAGCCTCTTCGTCTATTAGTTTAAGTAGTTCTACTGGAATTTCATCTGGGCCACTAGCCTTTCCATTTTTTTATTTTTGTAAAGCGTACTTAATCTCTTCTTTAATTATTATCGGACCATCATCGCGTCCCATTTCTTCATATTCTATCCCATAATTGTTTCCTCTGTTTTCATCTTTGAACAGATTTTTTATGTATTTGGTCCATTTTTTCATTTTCTCTTTAATGTCAACTATTATGTCCCCATTCTCATCTCTTAACATACCTACTTTCTTATTTTTATTTGTTCCCGTTATCTCTTTGATCTCCTTGTGTGTGTTAAACGTGTCATATTTCTTTTGGTATTCTTCTATCTCCTGGCACTGTTCTTGCAACCATTTCTCCTTTGCCTGTCTTATTTTTACCTTAATTAACTTGTTCACTAGTCGGTACTCTTTTGGATTAGTCGTCTTGTACGTTCTTCGCTCATCCATGAGAGTAAGTATTTTTGTTGTTATCCAACTTTTGTATTGTTTATTTTGGGATTTTAGGTTTTCTTTGCCTACCTCTCTTATCCCATCAGCTATATTTTTCCATTGATCGTTCACATTTTTTATATTTTGATTTTGTTCTTTTACTTCTTTCATTTTCTCTTTTATCTCTGTTGCTACTTTTCTTTTATCCAGGTTCTTTTAATCTTTTGAGGTCTACAGTTCTTTCATTACCTTTCCTTACTTTCTTCATTTTTATTGTCATAGTTGCAACTATGGGGTTGTGGTCTGAGCCTATATCCGCTCCAGGATAGGTCTTTGCTGAGGTGATGCTGTTTCTGAATCTTCGTGATATTATTATAAAATCTATCTGATTTCGTACGATTCTACCCTTCTTGTCTGCTGGGGATTTCCATGTATAAAGTCTACGATTCGGCAGCTTAAAATACTGAGTGAGCTTACCCGATGTAGAAATTAACAAACTGTTTAAGCCCTTTCGAAATGAATGGAAGTAGTAAATGACCAGAATTAATTACCAGGACTAAAGTTAAATTCGAAGGGTCAAAATGTTACACATGTACCAGTTCGTACACTAAGAAATACTAATACACCGCCGTTCATTTGAAGTGGATCACTTAAAGAAACTAGTTTCGACGACTTTTTCATAACAAATTGTAGTCTGTATTATTACTAGGAAGCGAATTAACTATTGTTTTAAAAACATCAGGTAGCTACACGTCATTTTTAAAAAATATCACTTTTAATAAGTAGCCGATAAGTTAACAATGCAAAACTTGCAGTGAAGAAACTTGAAGATTTTGGTGTGTTTTCGTTTTGTGTATTGTTTGATAAAAATGCAGGAATTATTAATTAACTATTGATTATTACCGCTTTAAACAATGCCACGACGTCAATTAAACTTTAGTACAAGTTATGCATTGTTGGCTTTTCGCGTACTTATTAAAAATGATACGAATTAAAAATTACATGTGGCTACTTAATATTTTTAAAACAATAGTTAACTCAATTATTAGTTACAATACAAACTACATTTTCCTATAAATAGGTCAGAAAAACTAGTTTCTTTAAGTGATCCACTTCAAATGAACGGCGGTGTATCTTGTTTGTAATTGAATAGAACTAATTATAGTTATTATTCTGCTATTTCTAGGATGTGTCGTGAAGAAAACATCTATTAAGCATATATTGATTTATTTGACACTTCCTTGAGTAAGTTTAAATCATGTATTTTTAAAATTTTTGATTGGGATGTTATTAGGTTAATTTAGCGCAGCTTAGCTTACTTAATTTAATATAGTTTGTCTAATTGTATTAGGTTATAATTTAATTTAACTTAAATATTTTGTTAAAAAGGGTCTTCCCGTTAATGAAAATAATAAATAAGTATACGGTAGCCCACCCCAGAAAAGCACTCTTCGGTCCAAGAATACTTCGACACTCATGCTGCACTCCGTTTCGCTAATACAATGAAATGTTATGAACCAGTTATTGATCATAAACATTGTCAATACGCACTTCACTCCGCTTCACAGTTCAATGTTATGAATCACTCTATTGTTATAAAAACTAAGGTCACTAAATCACGTTAGCTGTAGCTAACGTGATTTAGTGACCTTAATAAAAACTATTGACATGCGCCCTTCGGTGCTTTGCAAGAATATTTCGGCACCTTATCTTCGCGTTTATTATCAAATTGAATGTATTATTAATGAGTGTATTTAAAAAATCAGTTGAATTCTGTAAAAACAATGCATTTCGTTATATCATGTAAAAAATAGAAAACAAAAATTTATTTTCATGCTTAACCAAAACAAATTTATTAATTATTTCATTCTAATCAAATTATAACAAAAACAAAATAGTATATTAAAGTATGAGTGGATAACAAGTCTCTATTTCGAGCACTCCGGCTACGCCGTCGTGCTTGAAAACTCGCGCGTGTTTTAAAGACCAGTTATCCACGAATACTTTACGCTATTTTTTATTATACCTCCAATACTGGAAATTAATTACGCACTAAAAACTTAGAAATAATTTTTGTCGTGATAAATCGAGAGGGTATATTAATATTGCTACTATAGTTACGAGAATTATTTACGTTTTTGTCGCGTCCATATCCGTTGTTGCATTCAGTCGTTTCCTTGACAACCTTTAAAGCTCGGCGAGCTTTAATCGCCTGTTTTCGCACGCTCAGGCGTGCTTTAAACGGTGATTCTGATGCAGGTATAATGAAAAATCAATTTATGAAATTAACTTAAACTAGCAGTCCAGTGAGACAAATGTCTCATTTAATAAAACAAAAAAAACCGTCCCGGACGGACGGAAATCACGTGATTTCTCGAAAACCGGAAGTGTCACGTGACTGAAATTCGGTTCCTGACCTGACATGACCATTCCAAACATATAACTTAAATAACTTTTTTCTCTATCTCTTACGGTTTGGCTGCTGAAACAGCGTCCCAGACAGACGGAAATCACGTGATTTCTCGAAAACCGGAAGTGTCACGTGATTGAAATTCGGTTCCTGACCTAACATGACCATTCCAAACATATAACTTTAATAACTTTTTTCTCTATCTCTTACGGTTTGGCTACTGAAACAGCGTCCCAGACAAAACAGCGTCCCAGACAGACGAAAATCACGTGATTTCTCGAAAACCGGAAGTGTCGCGTGACTGAAATTCGGTTTCGGACCTGACATGACCATTCCAAACATATAATTTTCATAACTTTTTTCTCTATCTCTTACGGTTTGGCTGCTGAAACAGCGTCCCAGACAGACGGAAATCACGTGATTTCTCGAAAACCGGAAGTGTCACGTGATTGAAATTCGGTTCCTGACCTAACATGATCGTTCCAAACATATAACTTTCATAACTTTTTTCTCTATCTCTTACGGTTTGGCTACTGAAACAGCGTCCCAGACAAAACAGCGTCCCAGACAGACGGAAATCACGTGATTTCTCAAAAACCGGAAGTGTCACGTGACTGAAATTCGGTTTCGGACCTGACATGACCATTCCAAACATATAACTTTAATAACTTTTTTCTCTATCTCTTACGGTTTGGCTGCTGAAACAGCGTCCCAGACAGACGGAAATTACGTGATTTCTCGAAAACCGGAAGTGTCACGTGATTGAAATTCGGTTCCTGACCTAACATGACCATTCCAAACATATAACTTTAATAACTTTTTTCTCTATTTCTTACGGTTTGGCTGCTGAAACAGCGTCCCGGACGGACGGAAATCACGTGATTTCTCGAAAACCGGAAGTGTCACGTGACTGAAATTCGGTTCCTGACCTGATATGACCATTCCAAACATATAACTTTAATAACTTTTTTCTCTATCTCTTACGGTTTGGCTACTGAAACAGCGTCCCAGACAAAACAGCGTCCCAGACAGACGAAAATCACGTGATTTCTCGAAAACCGGAAGTGTCGCGTGACTGAAATTCGGTTTCGGACCTGACATGACCATTCCAAACATATAATTTTCATAACTTTTTTCTCTATCTCTTACGGTTTGGCTGCTGAAACAGCGTCCCAGACAGACGGAAATCACGTGATTTCTCGAAAACCGGAAGTGTCACGTGATTGAAATTCGGTTCCTGACCTAACATGATCGTTCCAAACATATAACTTTCATAACTTTTTTCTCTATCTCTTACGGTTTGGCTACTGAAACAGCGTCCCAGACAAAACAGCGTCCCAGACAGACGGAAATCACGTGATTTCTCAAAAACCGGAAGTGTCACGTGACTGAAATTCGGTTTCGGACCTGACATGACCATTCCAAACATATAACTTTAATAACTTTTTTCTCTATCTCTTACGGTTTGGCTGCTGAAACAGCGTCCCAGACAGACGGAAATTACGTGATTTCTCGAAAACCGGAAGTGTCACGTGATTGAAATTCGGTTCCTGACCTAACATGACCATTCCAAACATATAACTTTAATAACTTTTTTCTCTATTTTTTACGGTTTGGCTGCTGAAACAGCGTCCCAGACAAAACAGCGTCCCAGGCAGACGGAAATCACGTGATTTCTCGAAAACCGGAAGTGTCACGTGACTGAAATTCTGTTTCGGACCTGACATGACCATTCCAAACATATAACTTTCATAAGTTGTTTCTCTATCTCTTACGGTTTGGCTGCTGAAACAGCGTCCCAGACAAAACAGCGTCCCAGACAGACGGAAATTACGTGATTTCTCGAAAACCGGAAGTGTCACGTGACTGAAATTTGGTTTCGGACCTGACATGACCATTCCAAATATATAACTTTCAAAACTTTTTCTCTACCTCTTGCGGTTTGGCTGCTGAAACAGCGTCCCAGACAAAACAGCGTCCAAGACAGACGGAAATTACGTGATTTCTCGAAAACCGGAAGTGTCACGTGACTGAAATTCAGTTTCGGACCTGACATGACCATTCCAAACATATAACTTTCATAACTTTTTTCTCTATCTCTTACGGTTTGGCTGCTGAAACAGCGTCCCAGAGAAAACAGCGTCCCAGACAGACGGAAATCACGTGATTTCTCGAAAACCGGAAGTGTCACGTGACTGAAATTCAGTTTCGGACCTGACATGACCATTCCAAACATATAATTTTCATAACTTTTTTCTCTATCTCTTACGGTTTGGCTGCTGAAACAGCGTCCCAGACAGACGGAAATCACGTGATTTCTCGAAAACCGGAAGTGTCACGTGACTGAAATTCTGTTTCGGACCTGACATGACCATTCCAAACATATAACTTTCATAAGTTGTTTCTCTATCTCTTACGGTTTGGCTGCTGAAACAGCGTCCCAGACAAAACAGCGTCCCAGACAGACGGAAATTACGTGATTTCTCGAAAACCGGAAGTGTCACGTGACTGAAATTTGGTTTCGGACCTGACATGACCATTCCAAATATATAACTTTCAAAACTTTTTTCTCTACCTCTTGCGGTTTGGCTGCTGAAACAGCGTCCCAGACAAAACAGCGTCCAAGACAGACGGAAATTACGTGATTTCTCGAAAACCGGAAGTGTCACGTGACTGAAATTCAGTTTCGGACCTGACATGACCATTCCAAACATATAACTTTCATAACTTTTTTCTCTATCTCTTACGGTTTGGCTGCTGAAACAGCGTCCCAGACAGACGGAAATCACGTGATTTCTCGAAAACCGGAAGTGTCACGTGACTGAAATTCAGTTTCGGACCTGACATGACCATTCCAAACATATAACTTTCATAACTTTTTTCTCTATCTCTTACAGTTTGGCTGCTGAAACAGCGTCCCGGACGGACCAGCGTCCCGGACGGACGGAAATTACGTCATTTCTCAAAAACCGGAAGTGTCACGTGACTGAAATTCGGTTCCTGACCTGACATGACCATTCCTAACATATGACTTTAATAACTTTTTTCTCTATCTCTTACGGTTTGGCTGCTGAAACAGCGTCCCAGACAAAACAGCGTCCCAGAAAGACGGAAATCACGTGATTTCTCGACAACCGGAAGTGTCACGTGACTGAAATTCGGTTTCGGACCTGACATGACCATTCCAAACATATAACTTTCATAACTTTTTTCTCTGCCTCTTACGGTTTGGCTGCTAAAACAGCGTCCCAGACAAAACAGCGTCCCAGAAAGACGGAAATCACGTGATTTCTCGACAACCGGAAGTGTCACGTGACTGAAATTCGGTTTCGGACCTGACATGACCATTCCAAACATATAACTTTCATAACTTTTTTCTCTGCCTCTTACGGTTTGGCTGCTGAAACAGCGTCCCAGACAAAACAGCGTCCCAGACAGACACGTCTATTAGATAAAAGATACTAAAAAGTGGCAAATCTAATCAATTCAACTTTGTATGTGTTGTGTGCGATTCTTAAGAAACCGTTATGACAAAAAAACTTTTGAACAAGTTGAACAACCGGATGTATACGGTCATTTTGAGGGCACAAATGCAAACAACATGGCAAAAGATTCACAGACAATATAAAAGAGACATAAAAATATTAACGGGAGATTTAAATGCTAAGGTGGGAACTGAAAAAGAAGGAAAGTAGAGCGTGATGGGAAAACAGGAAGTGGGAGTGTGAAACGAAAATGGAGAAATGCTGGTAGAATTTTGTATGATGAACAATTTGGTAATAGGCGGAACGCTTTTCAAACACAAAACCGTACACAAAGCAACCTGTATATCACCAGGAGGAAACTACAGAAACCAAATAGATCATATCATAATAGAACAAAAATGGAAAAGAATACTACAGGATGTAACAGCGATGAGAGGAGCAGATGCGGCCGCTGACCATCAACTAGTACAAGTTAAAATGAAATTAAAATTAACAAAAAACAAACTTCAATACGAACAAAGTTTAACCTAAAGAAAATAGAACGAGATAAAAACATTAAGGAAAGCTTCAAGGATAATATGAAATAAAACTTAGGAAATATAGAACGCTTGAAAGAACTAACAATAGAAAATATAGGGAAGTAATATAAAAATGCAATCAAAGAAACGGCAAAAGAAGCAATCGGATACGAAAAAAGACAACACAAACCATGGATAACATCAAAAAATCTGACAAAAATTGAAGAAAGAAGGGATCTTAAAAGACAACAAATGAATGCCAAAACGGAGCAGCAACAGGAATTTTTCAAAGTAAAATAATAAAGAATAAAGATGTAAAAAAGTGTTCAAGGAAAGACAAAATAAACTAGATCGAAGAACGAATTGGAGAAGCAGAAGAAGCTGCCCATATGAAAGACATGAATGGATTATATAAAATCACTAAACATATAGTAGGAGAACATAAGAGAACAAGAGGTCGAATAAAAGGAGAAGATGGAGAGATATTTAAAACAGAAAAAGAAATAATGGAAAGATGGGTTCAGTACTTCTCAAAAATGTATGAAAAAAAAAGAAACGAAAATGAAATAACATGCCATTGGGACATAGAACAAATGATAGTAAACGAAAACGAAAAAGGAAATTGAAGAGACAATCAAAAAAATGAAAAATGGGAAAACCCCGGGAATAGATAACATACCGGGAGAATTGATTAAAGCAGACATAAAGAGTTCCACTGAAGTATTACACATACTAATAAATAAAATTTGGATAGAAGAGGACATGCCAGAAGACTGGACACAAGGATTAATAGTTACAATACCAAAGAAGAGGGATTTAACGCTCTGTGAAAATTCAAGGACAATAACCCTACTATCCACAGCTTGCAAGATAATGACCAAACATGCTTAAAAGGTTAAAAGCAGCTATAGAAATAAAATTAAGAGAAAAACAAGCAGGATTCAGAAAAAGACGATCATGTACAGATCAAATAGGTAGGTACTCTGAGAATAATCCTAGAACAAAACCATGAAATGGGAAGGAAGGTATTCACTAATTTCATAGACTTCGAAAAAGCATTTGACTCAATAGCATGGAAACAAATGTGGAAAATTTTAACATTCTACGGAATACCGGATAAATTTATACGTATAATAAAACTGGAAGAAGCCGAGTAGCGCAGATGGGTAGGCGCTTGACTTGCATTAAGCAAGCCCACGGTTCGAATCCCGCGAAGGCCAGAATTTTCCGCAGCCTTGGCGATTTGAACCGGGCTCGATGAGACCATTCACAGTTGGACACCAAATTAACTGTGAACTGTGAACCACAGACTTAAGAGATAGAGTAACAAGGTTAACACACAGCTAACACACAATGGTTGCTACGCAAGCACAAAAGGCTCACTCCAACTTTGTATCTCGTAATTCGGGCCAGGTTGAGCACTACACCGCCAGATACTAGCGTACAAAGTATCAGGCTCTACACCGCTAAGGTAACTAGAGGTTAAAGATTATACATATACATAATAAAACTGATAGACGAAGAATATACAGCAAGGGTCTTGTACGCAGGTAAACTGTCAAATAAATGAAACATAAAAGCAGGAGTCAGACAAGGATGAATATTTTCCCCTACTCTGTTCCTGATAATAATGGACTGGGTTATAAGGAATACATCCGACAACAAAATAGGAATAAATTGGGGTATCTTCAACAAAATATCAGACCTGGAATTTGCAGATGACATATGTTTAATAACACCTAACATTAGACAAATGCAAGAGTTGACAAACAAACTAAACGAGCAGGCTCAAAAAAAAGGTCTCACAATAAACCGAAATAAAACAAAAAAATTCAAAGATAATCTAAGAGAAGAAAGGCAGGATACAAGATTACAACTAGGGAATACCCCAATTGAAGAAATCACAAAATTCTGTTATCTAGAAAGTATGGTAGACATGCAGGGAGGACCAAACAGAGATATTATACGAAGAATAATACAGGCGCAAAAATAATTTGGCATGTTGAACAAAATATGGAACTCAAAGAATATCAAAATAAAAACCAAACTATGTCTATTCCAAATAAATGTAAAAAGCGTACTACAATACGGAGCGGAAACATGGGTGTTAAGTAAACAACATATAAAAAAGATACAAACATTTATTAACAAATGTCTTATAAGAATATGAAACAATTTTTAGCTTCGCTTAATTGTTTCGCCATTTACCAAATTATTTCAGGGCTAACCTGTATATTTTTATTTGAATAATAATCAATTGTGTTTAGAAATATTTCAATTTACCGATGCACTCATTTCGTACCGATTTTGAAAAGCCCGAAAAACATTCGCTGGCTTATCGCGAGGTCGCAGCGTTCAGCTGTCTTTGTTGTTGGCCGAATGCGCGAGGATTCTTTTCCTGCATCTCGACGAAGTAATTTGCTTCTAAAAAGGTTCCGTCCTTGCTTGATTACGCCACGACGATTAATTTTGAAGGGCTGACTATAATCAGGTACGATGACGTTTTTCTGTTTGTTATTCTTCTATTAATTGCATTTCTTTAGCTCTTAATCGACAGTTTTACCCGAGAATTTAATCTTGGAAGTAAGGTTGCGGTCCGATTTAATTTTCAACACCTGCTAACGTCCCACCTAGCTCCTGCGGCTGGTGAATGGCTTTTCTGCAATTAGGGACGCATCCCCGGCGTTTTCTCCCCCGGGTACAGCAACTCCTGGTCAGCCTTTGTTTAACAGCAGTCTTGGGAGTCGGAGGTTAGTGATTCTTGGTGTTATATCATACTACTTTAAAAGTGGACGGTCTACCTGCTTTTAAGCAGATTCGGGCAGTTTAAATTTGTACTTTCCGTTGTTATTAACATATAAAGTTTAATCTCATACAGGCAATCTATTTTAATACTTGAAGCGTAATGCGTATATTTAATTACGATTAATATTTAAAGCTACAATTTATGTGTGTAATTGAACCTTTGTAAAAGGAGCATTCACGCTTTTTGTTTTCAATAGCCTGAACAGAAAGGTTTTTTTAAATGACAGCGGTATGCATACCACTCGATTTATTTGTGGTTACAATTTATTGAATAACCCAAAAAGGGGTTTCTTGGTGTGTGTCGCAACCTTCATTTAACTTGCACAGCTCTACTATGACGTTATTTGTGATCAAATTGTTTTAATTATTTATTATTGAATTACCATACTACAGATTATTCAGTAGTTATTAAATAAACGCTTGTCATCTGTAGTTTATTTAAATTGTTTGAAATCATCTGATTTCTGGCGCCCATATCCTTTCTTTTGAAGACATTGCAGGGTACACAGCTGGTGGTTTGAACCCACGACCATATCGCCGAATTTGAGTTAGCTCGGCCATCGCGGTAAGTGAAGATTTTTAGAGCTTCCGTGTAGTACGAACTTTAAGGGGGTTAATCTGCGATTTTTTACTACCATTGATTATTTTAATTAATTAACCGCAGGTCAGCTTCTTTATCGTTTTAAATACCCCACATATATTGGCCCAAGAAAATAAAATATAACGAACTATGGAATATATAAAATGAAGAAAAAATAGAAAGAAGAGTGAAAAAGAAAAAATAGGAATGGATAGAACATACACTAAGAAAACCGAACACAAACCTGACCAAACAAGCATTAGAATTTAACGTCGCGGGAAAAAGGAAAGTAGGCAGACCAAGGGAAACATGGAGAAGGGGCATAGAAAAAAGTTACTGCAACGGGGAATCTTTTGGAACGAAGTGAAACGTATAGCACAAGACAGGAAAACGTGGAAAGATCTTGTGGAAAAACTAGTAAAAACAAACCCACCACATGATGCATAGGAGTAGCCTCCCTACCAAGTATACAACAGCAAACGACACAACCTCAGGTTGGAACAAACGACACAACCTCAGGTTGGAACAAATTCCTATGGGAATTACAGGGAAGAGAGAGAGAGACGCATTATAAAATTGAAGTTGTTAATGTAAAAAAACTGTATTGTCAAACAACTTTTATTTTTATATGTAAATCTAATGCATACATTATAAATAAATACTACACTAATAAAGTATTACATTTTATCATTTTTTCTGCATCTCAAAACACTTATTCCTATCTAACCATTGCAAATATTGGACAACTGCATTTTTGATCAGCAAAAATTTAATAGTAAATGCTTATCTACAAATATACACATTAAGTTGATTGCTGTATAAATATTTTGCATTTTTATTTTCATAAAAAGGTACCTGAAAATGGAAGAAGCATCAAGCATCTGTGTTATTCAAAAATTAGTGCGTTTTAATGTAGTTATAATAGACAAAAAAATATATAACTGTATAAAATATGGCGGGTCAAAAATGGATAAGCAAAGCGAATGCACAAAGGAATATGTGTAGGCCTATATTAAGCAGCCTAATCTCGGAAGTCATTTATTATATAATGAATAGACTGTAAATGAAGATGAAAAGAAATAGTAGTGCTAAACTGGCAAGAGTATTACAACATTCATATATAAATTTTCATAAATATGACTTTACTATATAACTTAAGCCTTGCAATCTTTATTGCACATTAATCACTTCTGAAATGGATATCAAATTCATTTCAGAGTAAAAGTGATAAAAAATATTTATTATGTGGTTCATTAAATAAATACAGTTTAAAAACTACGCTACAAAATACACACAGTCTTAACACTTACGAAAAGCTAAGAGAACAGCCATAAAATATCAAATAGGACAAAAATTCACGAAATTTCCTGCGCTAACTTAGCAATTTTCATCGGCAAGAGAGCCACCATCTCTCTACAGATGCCGATTTCCGTTGGTATACTTTCATCAGCAGATTGATTTCTGTCGCAATAGTCAGTAACTTTCTTGTATCCTTCCAAACTCGCTTTCACATGCTGCAGCATAATTTTCTTATCCAGCGAGATGTAGCGGTTATGCAACACACCAATATGAAAGTAAGCCTGCAGGAACGGCCTTTGGTAGTCTTTGTCGACCGTCTTAGCAATATCGTTCGTACTCGCATCCTTAAACGAATTAATGAAATTGGAATAATGCAAAATCGCTTTATCGACGAGATTATTAATTTTCATCAGTGTATGTGGTGTTGGTCTCTCATGCGATTCCTTAAGTTTATCCATTTTGATGTGCATAATCTCTCCATAGGCCTGGCCAAGCTCGAACCACATTTGCTTACAGTACTGCATGTAGTAAGTTGGGTTCACTTCCTTAAGCACTCCTTCAAGCAAATCTACTCTTCTTTTGTGCATTTTTGCTTGGTTTTCAGGATTATCTTCGAAAAATGCCAAGTTGACATACATTTGCGCTTGATCTTGCACAATTTCAATGTAGTCAGATGCCAAATTATTCAATGTGTAATAACTCTGAGCCTTCTCTAGCCATAATTTTATATTTAGAAACACTTTGCGAGCATCCTCAAGGGTTAAAACAAACTGATCAGTTATTTGGTTTTCTTGAGTGGCAACGTTTAAGGTCTTAAATTCTAAGTTTGTGAGATCGTCACGTGACACTGTGCTGTCCGAACTTAGTTCCAGCTTTGCCAAATCAGTAGAAAGAGAGCATGTAGAATCAATGTCCTCCGAGTGCTGCAGCAGTCGCTCACGAGAACTTGCAAGCAGCAATAATCCATATTTTGCCCAGCAACGAGCAACATCAGCACTGCGATGTTTGAAGTTCTCTAATTTGGCTGCATGTTCCTCAGTATTATCTGCAGTTTGACTTAGTTGATTTTCATATATTTCCAACATGTATGAACTGGCTGCCAAGTGATGTCTCGCCTGCTTAAAGCCATTTTTCTCCATGAAAAATTGAGACAAAGTTGCGGCATTCAAAGCCCATTCTATTAATTCATAATCGTCACTCTGCAACTGCCGCTTTAAAGTTATGTGGCAGTAAACGGCACTTTTAAGTGCATCCTTAAGAGCACCATATATTTGTGCAAGATAGTACAACGTCAACGTATACACCTTTTCCAAGTTTCTGAATGCTAACTCTTCGTTATAACTAGTGATGTTTGTTTTAAATAAATCGTGTATATCCACAGGACTTATTCCTGAGCCTTTAAATTGTTTATAGTATAATTCTGCTTTTTCTAAGTACCCTTTGGAATTTTCTGGTTCACGCTCCGACCGCAACAGTCCAAATTCGTTGAGCATATTTAGTGTGACTAAAATTACTTCCGGTTTCATCTGGTATTTTTCGATGACCTCGCTGCACTTGTTCAAGTGTTTCTCTCCCACCGGCAGCTCCTCTGTTTCGATGGAAACCCTTGCCAAATACAGAAACGTTGCTCCAAGCATTGCTAAAATGAAAGTGTTAAGGCTCAATACAGCAGCGTTACTTGCTACACACCTGTTAGTTTGACGTGTTCTCTACTGCCCTCAGTTTGCGATCTTAACAGGTTCTCTATATTTGCTTTCATTCCGATGAGTAACTGTCTTGCACTGTACTTCGAAAGATACGGCTCGTTAACGGGGTCTAACTTACTGTCCTCTTCTATTAGCTTCTTTATTTTTTCAAATTTTTCTTGCAAGTCGACGTATGCCTCTTTGGTGATGGTCATTTTGATAAATAATTAAAAGCAGTTTTTATGAAATTTTGATTTATTATTTAGGTTAGGTTTTAAATTTACGTCGCTGCCAACAGCAGTGCTGCCATCTGTGAACAAAATTGTGTGGAATATTTAAGAAACGGCTTGTGCAACAGGGTTCTTCTTTTTCGTAACATAATTTTTATGAGTACATATTCACAAATCAATTCCTTGTTTAAACATGAGACCCTCAGCGGAAGATGAATAATTGGTCGTACCGTATGATCGAAAACTTTTATCCTTTACAGGGCTGTAGAATTGTTTTGTTAAAAATTTATATTGGCATTCCTGTGGTAGTAAAAGTCACATTGGCATTTTATATCTGTCACTTTAAAGTTATGTCACTAATGTCATTTTAAAAAATCTGGTGTGAAACACGCACACAACTTCCTTTTACAGTGATCTTATAATTAGCCAAAAATTTGATTTTAAATTTTTAAGCATTTGTCAAAAATTATCAAAAATTACAAATTCTACAAAAACGGTACAAAATAGAGCGTTAGTTGAAGAGAAAAATTTTCTCTAGAATTTTAAGCTGAATTCAAAAATGTAATAATATACCGGGTGTTCTATTTAGAATAGAAGTTAATAAAGAAAATAGAAAAAAAAATCTGGTGTGATACACGCACACAACTTCCTTTTACAGTGATCTTATAATTAGCCAAAAATTTGATTTAAAATGTTTTATCTACAGTAGCGCCTATTACCATACATTATACAACTGTTTTCAGTGACTAAAATGAAGTTTTATTCACAAGTGAGTTTTCATTATTTATACTACTGCATTGTTGGTAGATAATCTCTGAAACTTCTTTGTGGCGTGAATTCATAATTCATATTCTTATATGGGTATTTCGCCACTCTGCAAATTATGTAAGTGCTCGTTCTAGTAATATCATGAAAAGAGCGAGTGAAGCTCTAGTTAGAGATAGAATACAATTTCACAGACATAACAAAGTAATATTATTTTCTGACATAAACAAACTGGAACAGGTGATGCAACGGGATGTACGGGAAGACGATTTCAATCGTATGTACAACTCTATTAGTAATACCTACATCAAAACACACACAGAGCAAAAACGTACACATTTAAAAAAGTACCAACACCTCATACAAGAAAAACACACAATTGAACTAAATACACTAAAGAACAGTGACACTTTTTTAAATAAAACTGTAGTTAATCTGTCTTCTAAAGAACTAAACGCCACTGACAAATTAGTTCTTGGCAAAAGACTCAACTACGCAGTGGCGCCAAAACGAATTAATAAACTTGATTTAATTACAGCTATAGAAGAGACTTGTCAAAAACTTCCAGAAGACATTAGACAGGAATACAGAATTAGAAACAAAATCATACTAGAACGACGTTACAGGTTACACAATCAGACAAAATATATCTAAACAAGAAAAACATTCACTACACACACTAAAAACCGATCTTCTTCTACATCATGACATCTTTCCAGATGTGTTGTGATTCTAATATGATAGGTTTGAAAATGTCTCGTCCAGAAAATTTCTCCAGGCGCCTCTATCTTGGGTCATGCGTAAAACATGTTCCCAGGGTTCCTGGAGACCCTTTCGCGTTATGTCAATCCAGCGTTGGGGAGATCGTCCTCGTCTTCTTTTTCCATCTGGCTTTCCTTGTAGTATGTTTTTTTCCATGTTCTCTCTTCTGGAGATGTGGCCAAAGAATTTGAGGGCTTTCTTAGAAACAAGTGAAGAGAGGCGAAGTTGGGGCTTAATTTCGTTTAGGATGGATTCGTTTGTGAGATGAGCTGTCCATTTAACTCTAAGCATACGACGCCAGCAGTACATCTCGAATGCGTCTATTTTCTTGCGCTCAGCCTCTCTGACCGTCCATGTTTCCGCCGCATACATGAACACAGAGAAAACTAAGGCTTGAACGAGACGTACTTTGACGTCTATGCGAATATTTCGGTCAGCCCAAATTTGAGTCATTTGTGCCATGGCAGTCCTTCCCAGTTGTATTCTTTGCTTAATTTCCTTACCACAGTCACCTAGATTGTCCACCAGTGCTCCCAGGTAGACGAATTGTGAGACAACTTCGCACTTCGCAATACGGGTGATATTGGAATGGTTGTTATGTTCCCTATCCACGATTAGAATTTTGGTGTTGCGGTAGTTAATACTTAACCCATACTCGTTGCTGGTATTCTCTAGTTTTCTTATGAGCGTTTCGATTTCTTCCTGACTTCTTGCTATTAGTGTTGTGTCATCGGCGAATCGGAGGTTGGATATTTTATATCCGCCAACAGTTGCACCGCCCTCCCAATCATCGAGTACATGTCTCATTAGGTGTTCAGTGTATATGTTAAAAAGCAAAGGTGAAAGAATGCTTCCTTGACGTACACCTTTGCTAATTTTGCACTCTTTTGACCGATAACACAATTAAAATTCTACCTGTAGACAAAGGCAACGCCACAGTAGTACTTGACACAACCACATACAACGAAAAACTTTTAACACTAATTAGTGAGGGACAATACACTAAACTAAATAAAGATCCAACACATACAATAGAAACAAAAATATACAGAACACTTTACAAACACAGAGAACAATTTACAGATATTATAAGACGTACGCTAACACCACACTACAGTAAACCACCACATTTTTATGGATTACCAAAGATACACAAACCAAATGTACCACTTAGGCCAATAGTTAGTTCTATAGGTTCTCCTTGTCACAGTTTAGCTAAATATTTACTTAAGATACTGACTCCTATATCAGGAAATACAGACACGTATATAAAGAACACGCCCCATTTCCTTGAAAAACTTAAAGAAGCAAACATAAACACACAACACTTAATGGTTAGTTTCGATGTAGTTAGTCTCTTCACTAATGTTCCAGTAGACAAAACACTCAACATCATTAAACATAGGCTACAAAACGATAACACATTACATACACGAACAACATTAAACGTTGGTACCATTATGGAACTTTTAACACTATGCATTAAAACGACATACTTTCAACTAAACAATGAATTTTACCAACAAGATTTCGGGATGGCAATAGGTTCACCTTTATCTCCCATTGTTAGTAACATTTTTATGGAAGACTTTGAACAACAACATGTCTACACGTACACCAACAAACCAGTAGTTTGGTGGAGATATGTCGATGATGTTTTTGCAATTTGGCCTCATGATATGGATGAGGTGGACAAATTTCTTGAACATATTAACAGTAAAGAAACCTCCATCAAATTCACATTAGAAACAGAGCAAAACAATCAGTTACCCTTTCTTGATACACTAATCACACGCACAATAAATACTTTTGAAACATCAGTATACCGTAAGAAAACCAATACTAATAGGTACTTACATTTTAATTCTAACCATCACAAAAACATAAAGACAGGCGTTGTAAAAAGTCTCTACGACAGAGCCAAAGTTGTTTGCTCTAATGATAAAATTTTCAAAAAAGAGAAAGAATTTATTATTAATGCTTTACAAGATAATGGCTATCCAGAGACTCTTGTTCGGAACATTTTCAATACACGAAGCAATGCCACACACATACAAAAGAATGACACTAAAAAATATAATACTCTAACTATACCATATATTCCAGGCATATCTGACAAAATTAGACGAATTGGAAATAGATTCAATGTTAGGACGGTATTCAAAACGATGAATACTTTGCGGTCAGTTCTTACAAAAACTAAACCGTTCAACGAAGAACAACATTCAAGGAATTGTATATATCGTATTCCCTGTGAATGCGGGAAATATTATATCGGTGAAACATCCAGGCCTTTAGCAGTTAGAGTTAAAGAACATAAAAATATGTTGAAAACGTATCAATTCAATAAGTCTAAGCTGGCAGAACATGCTTGGGATGAAAACCATAAAATACAATGGTACAACACAAAGATCTTGTCTAAAGAATCCATGTCAACTAGGCGAAAAATTAAGGAAACGGCATATATTTTACTTAACGAAGAAAAATGCGTGTCGTCTTTCTCAATATTTTTAGACAATAGTTGGCTATCGATTCTTAAAGATGAGATCAAGTAGGTACAGATATCAACAAACGTCAATGTCAAAAAATTCATTGGAGGTTGGTCGTTTTTCCTTCAAGTGAAAAAAGATAAGTTTCTTGTTAGTTTTAATTGTTATTCGTTGATAACGAGAGCAAATTGTCCCTCGAAACGTTCGTTGTTAATATTTTCGTTATTTAATATTTTTATGTCCTACCAGTACATTAATTGAAATTAATGACTCTATTTTAAGGTATCTTAGATACAAAATAACGCTCCAGGGCAATTATTTTCTTCATAAGAACACTAGGGTTATTATGAAAAATTAACAGTATTTGTTTCCATGGATATGCACCACTGTCACAATGAAAATTAATGACAGCTTAGCTAATGTCACAAATCTAACTTAGATCAGCTAACTAGATCAATCTTAAATACTATATCATAGTAATTATATGAATTGAATATGAATATGAATTAGGTAAGAAAATTGGTAGGACATAAAACCTTGAAGGCACCACGGGCATTATGAGCTAAGAGCCCGCGATTGTTGTACACACCTCGGGCCAAAGCCCTCGGTTAGTACACTAACAATCTTGGGCTCTTATTTTACTCATAATGCCCTTAGTACCTTAATAACTATAATTTGCAGAGTGGCGAAATACCCATATAAGAATATGAATTGTTGGTAGCACTGTCAAGCTATGTCAAATTCCTAATTTTCAGGTTAAGTTTTGTATCAGTCTGTGTCAAAAATAACAAAAAAATCTAACCTACGAACCTCGAATTTGATATAGACTGCCAATACACTTCAGTACTGTGAAACGTATATCACAAATCATAGGCGACTAATTATAAATTTATTTCGCGACATATTCTGACTGCGCAAACTATTTAGGCACAAGAATTGCTACTGTAAGATAAAACGTCGTATATCACAAGTGAGCGAAATGCCATTATAAGCTCGTGAGAAATTGTATCGCTCGTGCTGGAGCACTCGCGATTCAAAATTCTCACTCTCATATAATGATGCATTTCTCTCACTTATAATATAATCTACTATTAAGCATGTCAAAAATTTTCAAAAATTACAAATTCTGCAAAAACGGTACAAAATAGAGCGTTAGTTGAAGAGACAAATTTTCTGTAGTATTTTAAGCTGAATTCAAAAATGTAATAATATACCGGGTGTTCTATTTAAAATAAGAGTTAATAAAAAAATAGACAAAAAAACAAAAGAAACCCATTTTAGAAGTATTCAACTGGAAAATCACCTATCTCACATCAATACACATTCAAAATGTAATAAAAATGTATAGTTTAAAAAAATCGTTAGAGCCGTTTTTGAAAAAATCGAAAAAACTGAAAAATTACAAGAGGAAACACCTACTTCCGGTTAAGCGATTTTCTTCAAAAGCTTGGTGTCGCATCTACATAGTACACAAAACTTATATATGAAGTTTCAACGCCATACCTCTTGTCGTTTTTGAGATATTCTGTTCACAGACAGACAGACACACAGACAGACAGACCAATGAACAAAAACATGTTTTTGGGTTCAGAGGACTCGAAAACGTGAAGATCTGTTGAAAACTCAATTTCGAATTTTTGGGGTGAATCAAATACTTCCTTTATTGTAAAAGGAAGAAAAAATACAAACTTTTTGTTGAATACATAAAAACATTAATAACAAAAACAACTGCAGCTGTTCAAAGTAATTTCCATACATAGCACCACTTTGTATTCAGTATTAAACATTCTATCAAAGTTAAGTGATTCTGTCAAAACTATAGGTTACATTATTAAGCACATTTACTCACAACTGTCACCATAATAGCTATTTATGCAGCAAGTGCTAAAAGTCGACGTTTATGCACGAGACATGAAAATTATGAAACTAAGCCGAAGGCTGAGTTTCATAACATGTTTCGTGTATAAACGACTTTTAGCACTCGTTGCATACAACATTTTATCTACGACCTTAATTTTACTCGATATCGATTTAACAAAGGTTTGCATCTACGACATTTCTAATTTATGTCATAATAAACAGTAGACTATGCCGTGCGGGCGAATGTTTGCGAATACAATACTGTCAAGATCAGTTACAAAATGTAATTATTAATACTCCACATCTGACTGTATTCATTACATAACGCTTTAATTATTTCAAAAACACTTTACCTGTAACGCAAGAAGCAACTAGAATACATTTACAACGTCACTTCCAGTTCGAAATTGTAGTTTTATAACCTCACTTCACTTTTAGCACATGGGCTAAAAGTAAACAGCTTATTTCTTTAACCACGCTAAACTATAAAAAGTCACTTTTAATGAAACAAGCTAGTGTTAAAAGGCCTACCTTTAGTAGTGGTCGTAATTAAATTAAATTTTTAAAAAATTCACAGCTCTCTAGAGGATAAATTTTCGATCATACGGTATTTGTTAAGTTCGAGGTGCTATCAGTGTTGCCAGACGTAAGGATTTATCTCTACACAAATTTGTCAAAACAGGGACGTAGGGGAGGACCTTTAATAGAGGCACGGTGAATAATAGTTATTTATGTTTCAAGGGCGTAAATCAAGCATTTTTGGCCCGCGGCGTGAAAATTATAGCAAGAAGTAAGCAGCACCGAGGGTTATAATCCGACAAGGGCCAAAGACGTTCATTACACCTGAGGTACCGTTACGGCCAACTCAAAGTGCACGGCAGATTTTTAGCGTGTAATACGATATTCTAATCATAGACGTCGAGTTTTGACGTTTACGTTTGTCATCAACTGTCATAGAACTGAAAACTCGAAAAATTCCCAGACATTTGTCAGAAGCAGAGAAAATGCGAGCTATTACAAAACTGGAAGAGAACTGGTCGCTGAGTCGAGTCGCAGCAGATTTGCATGTGAGCAAGAGCTGCATTTTCAAAATTAAAAATCGTTGGCAGTAGAGACTTCTGGAAGAAAAGTTTTTTTAGCCCCAGAGAACAATGAACGAAGAATACAGTTTGCAACCGACTATTTGAATGAAATCGACGATTTTTGGAACAGGACTGTTTTCTCAGATGAAAAGGTATTTCAATCATTTACCAATTGACGATTAAGGGTGTATAATAGACCACAAAATTCAAGATTTGAGGAGCAATATTATGTTCAACCCTTAAGTAGTGGACGATTCTCTGTAAACGTATGGGGATGGATCAATGCTCACGGATCTGGGGCATGCTATAGAATTAATGGTCGACTGAATGCTGAAAATTATTGCAATATTTTGCAAACTGTGATGCTGCCATCTGTAAGAGAGGCCTTTCCTAATCAATTTACTTTTCAACAGGCAAGATATTACTTAATTAATTAATTTTGTTTATGTTAACATAATTGATAACATTATTTTTACAGGATAACTGTCCTGTGCATGTATTAGGGGTTGTTCATTGATGGTTTGATGAGAATAATATCAATTTATTACCATGGCCTGCCTGCAAAAAGTCCGGACTTGAACCCTATCGAAAATGTTTGGGGGTATTTAACTAACAAAATTATGGGAAAGAATAATAAATGCTTGGAAGGAACTGAGAGGATACAATATGGAAACATTGGTCAACTCTATGCGAAACAAACTGCAAAGCGTAGTAGCAATTGAATACTGATACATATTTATTAAATACATATTATTACATGTATAGTTTGTTTACTTGTGAAACTTTGCTAAAATACAAACATTAAAAAAGTAATACCTATTCTTACAATCACAAGCAACGCCACTGGAGAAACCCTCATTTAATAAGCCGAAAAATCGCAAAAATAACCATAGTAACAAAAAACCGTGCACTTTGAGGTGTCCGTAACTGTACATACAAAACTTTATGTACGATTGAAATTTTAAAAAGGCAGATTCAGATTACATAAAACGTGAAATTAAAACAGGGCAATTCTTACAATTATTTTAGGTAAATAGTATCTTTGTAACTATTTATGATTTACATTAATACATGTTTGTAAATAATAACTAAAATGACGTCAGCGGGCGATACAATTCTTTTTTCACGTCTGGGAACAAAATACGGCTGCTACAATACCAAAATCATGACAGAAATAATGAATTATTCTCTAGAAGAGAGAAATTTACCTAGGGAGTTGTCATTACGACTGAAACAACAAGAAATCACAATTATGTCAAATTCGAGGCGAGCAGGTTAGGTTGCTTCAGTCTGTGTCAAAACTGATGCAAAACCTAACCTGATAACCTCAAATTTGACATAGACTTACAGTGCCACCAACTTTAAAATTTATCATAGGCTACTAATTTTAAAGAGCAGATCATTTTAAGATAATTGTAACTAAAGTGTTAATAAATTACGTCTAAAAAAACAAGTTTGTAGTTTTAAATCTTCCTGCAATGTGAAAAAAATAGTATATGTAATTCGGAGAAACTGCTATTTTGCTTCAGTGTTTTATATGACTCTCGGGCTTTGCCCTCGAGTCACAAATTGCACCTCAGCAAAATAAAGCATTTCTCTCCGTCATTGCATAATTTACTATTACGCCCGTTGACGTCATTTAGCAGGCAGAAAAGATATTTATCGCCCAAGGGCGAAAAAGACTAGCTTTACGCCTGAAAATGGGATCTAACAAACACCTATTATTGGTCGATCGTACATAAAGGCAATAATGAAGGAATTTTTTCAAGTTGCAAGCTTAAAAAATGAAACAAAAATAAAATAAATTTTTTTCAGAATTCTGAAATCTTATAAGAGCCGATGCCGGCTGTCCAGACGTAAGCAGGCGCGAGCACACGCAGCATGAACGGCCTGCATACTAGCAAGTGGCGCCCGCGCACAAATGACGAGACCGCATTTGTATTGTTAACACTGGCAAAGCCGGACTTCGGCTGGCCACCAGCCTAAGCAAGCATTTTTATTGTTAACCGTTTCTTTACGCTGGCAGGGCTAGACGTAGGCTGGCCACGCGTTCTAGTAGTTTTATATTTGTATAATGCCACTTTGATAATAAAGGCTCAACGTCTATGCAAAATTTGAAACTGAACACCCAATAATAAAATTTATTAAATATAATATGTAGAAAAGTACTGCCATCCTTTGATGCGTGAAAATGCCGCCATCGCCGCCATTTTTACTCCGATGTTACTTACCATTTATTGCGATTTTTTAAATTCCGTGTTCTTGTGCAGTATATTGCAGCGAACGCTTCGAAAATGGTGTAAGCTTATTTTTACTACCTTACGGGACTAAAAATAAGAAGAGAAGGAAGCCAGGATCAATACCATAAAATCGGTGGTATCTTTCTTTCGTTGTATGTGTGTATGTATCTTTGTTTGCTATCTCCTCCGAAGATACTGGACCGATTAAATTGTATGATAGCTTAAAACTTTGCTAATTTTATGACTTACATGGTAGGCAGGTTTTTAGTTTCAAATTGTACGAAAAAGTTAAATTAAATTAAATTATATTTAATCCTACTACTAAACCCTTAATGTTCATATCACTTTATAGCAGCGCCTTATTCAACGAAGCATCGTTGGCTCAGTGGTGAAATACTCGTCTGCCACGCGGGCGGCCCGGGTTCGATTCCCGGCCGATGCAGCCTTTTTTAAATTTATATTAATGAATCTCTCTTAAATTAGCGAAGCGAAGCCTAGCTCGGGTGATTAACTAGTATATCATATTTCTAGAGAAGATTTTCCAGGTCGAGGTTACGTTTGTTAGGTTAGTTATTAATCACTTTTATGCTGTGGTTTTGAATTTTGAGAAAGTAAATCTCACTTAAATACCCCTATTGAAAGTACTAAGCACTACATTTTGCGTTTTAAAAACATTTCACCTAAAATCAGTTTGAATACAATCGAGCTGAAGGAAAAAGACCACTGCGTTGGAATGTTCCTATATAGGTACATATTTTCCAGCAAAAAAATTCGAACACAAGAAAAAATTCAGCCGTATTACCTAATTATAACACCGAAGAAGGTATGGAATTGGTAGTATGTACAGTTGCGGAATTAAAAATCCGGGCGAGTCTAATAGAGGATTTTTGCAATTTTTGGGTAATGTAAATTGGACTTTGCGTTTCTAGGTTAGAAATATTGACAGTTAAACAAAGAGGCATGTTGTCATATACGAGTAATTATTTTGACTTTGACTAATTTCACCAGGTAACGTGATAAGTAAAGTAAAGTAAAATATACACTGAATCATTTTAAGTGCCCGGATTTTTAATTCCGCGACTGTACATGTTTTTATCTTTTTTAATACCCGGTGGTTTTTCTCATATATTTGATGAACATTTACCCGTAAATGCAATTGAAGTTGTAATTAAAATTATGGAAGTTAGTTTATGAGTAAAAATGGAAGAATTAAACTAAAACAAAGGTAAGTTTTAAACAAGAAGAACGAAAATTTGGAGAATGAAATAAAAAACTTATCGAAATACATTCGGCTCTTTTTTGACGACTTACCGGCTGCTTAATTTTTGGGGTAAGTACTACTATAAACACACGGTACTTGCCCGCAATCGCTGGCATTCAATGTCGAACTTTTCTAAGCTTCTAAATTTTAGTCGTTTTGATTGTAGTGACTTTTTTGTAAATACCTACTTTGTTTCTAGTTAATAAATAGTACAGGCGCCAGGGAAATCGTTAATAGGGCTTTACGTGCAAGTCTTGGTACCAGCATTTTGGGTTAATGGGTGGGTGGGGGGATGTGCTCTGAGTCTAACTTTAAGTTTTCGGATCGATCGGAGAAATTATTTTTCCGCAATATCAGAAGAAGTGTTGAAAACGGGTTTTTAGCAATTTCTCGTTTCCTGTTGCTCTGATGCTGAAATTGCATCAATACAAGTTTGTAGTTTATGAAATTCCTCACAACTTTTGGAAATACATTTTTCTCGTGCGCTTAACAATTCAAAAGTTGTTACCCCATAAAGCCAAGAAATTAAGGGTCAAAATGGGTTTTACGTAAATATATCGCTTTCAGTTAATCCTACGATAAAAAATACTCTTATATTTTTTGTAGAACAACTAATTTTCATAAAATTTGTGTATGAGTATTTTTCCATTTGGACAATTATTTACCGTTCTACAGCGCCGCAAATGTCGCAAGTCACGTAAGCCGTACATTTAATGTGCACTTTCGAACGGCCATGTTCCTTTGAGGTACAGTTTGTAGCGCGTCTTTTTATGTGGTTTCCTCGATATGCCTACTCCACGAAGTGTATATCTAACAGTCTCACACTTCCCATGGTCTTTTTGATGGACCGGGTTCTGCATCGTTGATCCCACTCATTGCAGAATCGTTGATTTTATCGCCCTTGTCAAGTTGTGTTTCCTTTGAAAAGAACTCGGAAAGAGAAAATACGTCGTCGTCGTAATTGATGTGATATTCGTCAACATCTGTAGTAAGCATTCTGGAGAATTCCTGCACGTTCTCACAGGATTCTCCGGCGGGAAGCAAATGACGGTGCACTTTAAACCCGCTTTGCGACAGCCATAGGCCTTTCCACATTTGATCTTGCACCCGCATGAAATTAATTTTATTATTGCAAGAGGCGCGGGAGGGTCAGTGCTAGACACCTGTGTAAACGTACGGTTACTTTTCTTTCAGCCCCATCTTCCCGCGGGTAGTGTCACTAAACTTAAACAAAATAAAAATTTATATTCAAAATGAACGATTCACGACTCACCATGTGAAGAACAATCAACTCGGTTATTCTGTTATTTGATTAATTTTTTGAATCTAGACTGTAATGTGTTTTTCTTTGCAAGCCCGGAAAACTGAATACGAAGGAACAGCATTACTCTACATCATGCGTGAAACACGGCGATGCTGTATCAAAGCATATCTTGTTCTTGCATGCATTTTCTGGTTGTGACACAACATCGGCTGCTTACGGTATGGGCAAAGTGAAATTTCTTAAAACCCTAGAAAAGACACCTACCCTGGAATCTGCAGAGAAAATCACTTTGTACAGAAATATGTAGACGCGGATATCATCGCATTAGCGGGAGAGCAATTTTTTATTGCGTTGTACGGTGGAGACATCCATAAAGACAAGTCAATCAACTTGCTGCGATACAAACACTTTGCGAAATCCCTTGTAAAGTCAACGTTTAATCTGGCATCCCTGCCACCTACAAAAGACACGGCCAGGATGCACGCATTCCGGACATACTATCAAGTTCAATCTTGGCTTGGAAATGACACTCTACCCGCGGAAAGATGGGGCTGGAAGAAACGTGGCCGTACGTTTACACCGGTGCCTAGAACTGAGCCTCCCGCGCCTACTGCAATAATTAAATTAATTTCATTGTGGTGTAAGACCAAATGTGGAAAGGCTTGTGGCTGCCCCAAAGCGGGTTTAAAGTGCACCGCCATTTGCTCCATATGCGCCGGGGAATCCTGTGAGAACGTGCAAGAAATCTCCAGAATGCTTGCTACAGATGAAGACGAATACCACACTAGCTACGACGATGACATATTTTCTCTTCCCGAGTTTGTTTAAAAGAAAACACAACTTAAGAAGGGCGACAAAATCGACGATTCTGCAATGATTGGAATTGACGATGCAGAACCCGGCCCATCAAAAGGACCAAGGGAAGTGTAGAAATACACTTCGTGGATTACGACTATAGGGGAGACCACTTAAAAAAAAACGCACCACAAGCTGTACCTCAAAGGTGGTGTGGAAAACAGTTGGTGCGACACACTCGAAGGAACAGGGCCGTTCGAAAGTACACACTAAATGTACGGTTTACGTGACTTGCGACATTTGCGGCGCTGTAGAACGGTAAATAATTGTCCAAATGGAAAAATACTCATACACAAATTTTATGCAAATTAGTTGTTCTACAAAAAATATAAAAATATTTTTTATCGTAGGATTAACTGAAAGCGATATATTTACGTAAAACCCATTTCGACCCTTAATTTCTTGGTTTTATGGGTAACAACTTTTGAATTGTTGAGCGCACGAGAAAAAGGTATTTCCAAAAGTTGTGAGGAATTTCATAAACTACAAACTTGTATTGATGCAATTTCAGCATCAGAGCAACAGGAAACGAGAAATTGCTAAAAAACCGTTTTCAACACTTTTTCCGATATTGCGGAAAAACAATTTCTCCGATCGATCCGAAAACTTAAAATTAGACTCAGAGCACAGCCCCCCACCCACCCATTAACACAAAATACTGGTACCAAGAAATGCATGAAAAAATTCCCTGGCGCCTGTACTAAAAGGCATTCAAAGAAAACAAGGTTCTAATTTAATATCATCCATGAAATCGCGCACACGACCTGCTGAATAGTGAGACAAACGCCACGTTGACGAAATTGTGTGACAAACCTCAAAGTGGCGCAGTAAATATGGCGGACATGGTGGTACGGGTACTCTCCTATATACACTGGCTCTGCGTCTTCTTTGAATTTCTGTATATTAATAATAATAATGATATACAGGGACTCTACCTCTACTTTCGCTTTGTTAATGTTTGGCCTCTTGTATAATATAACCTAAAATTACAGTTTAAATTGTCAAACAGTGGTCGAATTCCAGCTAGTATTTCGGGTGATTTCCGTAAAAATAAAAAACATTGAACACCGAGCTATTATTAAATACCTGTTTGAAAAAGGTTTAAAGCCTCAAGCGATCCACGAAGACATCATTAACACTTTGGGTAAACCTACACCTTCGTAATTCATGGTTAAAACATGGACAGCGCTTTTCAAACAAGGCAGAGAGAGTTTGGAGGACGACCCGCGCAGTGGAAGACCATCAACGACACTGGCGGCTGAAAATCCACGATATGGTATTGTCAGACCGTCGAGTGAAGGTGCATGAGGTAACTGAAATTGTGGGTATCTCAACTGAACGAATTCATCACATTTTAACTGCATTTGGGTTAGGTAATATCTGCGCAAGATGGGTGCCGCGATTGCTCACTCCTGAACAAAAACGAGTTCGACACCAAGTTTCTCACCAGTGTTTGGACCGGCTTTTGACGAACCCAAGTGATTTTATGCGAAGATCTATCACTATATATGAAACGTGGGTTCATCACTATACTTCATAGATGAAAAGGCAGTCTAAATAATAGAAGTACAAATATTCTCTCTTTCCAAGAAGGGCATAGAAGGTCGCTTCGGCTGGAAAAGCCATGGCGTCAGTTTTTTTGAGATTCAAAAAGCATAATCATGATTGACTACCTTCCAAAAGGCCAGACTATAACTGGGACGTACTATGCTAACTTACTGGATCAATTGAAACAAAAAACTATTGAAAAAAGACCGGGTTTGGCAAAGAAAAATGTGATTTTTCATCACCATAATGCATCTCTTCACACGCCCCGAATTGCAACCACCAAAATTGAAGAACTGTGCTTTGAATCGATTTCGCATGCACCGTATTCTCCAGATTTGGTCTAATCAGACTACCATTTCTTTCCAAAATTACAAAAAAAACTTGGCAGGTCAAAATCTTTCATCAAATGAGGAAGTTATAGCGAGTATAGAAGCCTATTTTGCAGACCTCGACGAATCGGTCTACAAAGAGGGAATAATGAAGTTGGAACATCGTTGGAATAAATGCATTCCTTATAGAAAATCATGTAGAAAAATAAAACTCATTTTTAACCTGTTATACAAATGTTTCTATGCCAGGCTGCGAACATTTCAAACGCCCTTCGTATCACATCCATAACATACTCGTTCTCTCAGTATTCTTGTTCTACCTTTTCCACGTGGCCGCACACTTTGTTTATTCGCTTACTTCACTAAATTTTTCTTCAGTAAGTCTTCTTGCGTCCTCTAATTTAAAAGTTACATTCTGCGATGCCCTGTCAGTCAATATCAAATTCGAGGTTAGCAGGTGAGTATTTGCGTCAGTTTGTGGTAAAACTGACGCAAAACCTAACCTACTAACATCGAATTTGACATAGACTTAGAGTGTCACCAGTGTCAGGTATCAGCCATGTGATTTAATGCACGACATGACTTCATCAGTTCCAAAGCCGACTACACCACAAATTCTAATAAACACCCGTTATTTGAACCTTTTTCAACTCAGAATTACCATGTTCCGTACAATTTTAGGCAACCTGTACACAGATTGTCTGCAGGTACTAGGTACACACGGTAACTAGATATATAGACGGTTTGTTTGTCTGACAGCACTAGCTGTCTCTGTATCTAGTTACCGTGTGCACCTAGTACCTGCAGACAATCTGTATAACAGTTATGAGATAACATAAACAACAAAATAAAATGCGTACGTAAGAAAGAGGTAACCATAAAACAATTGTATGCAAGTTTAGTTGACATATGACATGTCATAATTAAAATGCGTTTCAAGCCTACTCGAATATTTGCTTCTTGTTCATGTTATCTCATTGCTGCTACAAGGAGATCAAAATAGTAATTTGCGCTCCAAGTAGAGGTAAGTGAATTTTTCTGTCTGAGGTCGTTTTTTGTGAACCGAAGCGGAGCTGAGGTCCATAATACGACTGAAGACAAAAAAGAAACTTACCTACGCGTTGCGCATTACGTTTTTCTCACTACCAAGAAGTTAATTCTTATTTAATTATTAATATTTATAAACGGGGTTGCGCGCGCTATTGGCGGTCTATCCTATTCAATTTACCACCATTTTTAGGCCTATTTCGTTGGGCCACTCCGTTCTGTTACACACCCCGTCTTTGCCTCCCCCTGCCGTCCACCTGACCAAAGAGGTCCCTCGGGACTCCGACCCTCTCCAAGGGGACCCTCGGGGTCTGCCCCTCTCCGGGAGCCCTCGGGGATCCGCCCCTTTCAAGGGGGCCCTCGGGTCTCCGCCCCTCTCCAAGGGGGCCCTCGGGGATATGTCTTTCTCCAAGGAGGACCTCGGGGTTCCGCCCCTCTCTAAGGGGGCCCTCGGGGCTTTTCCCCTCTCTAAGGGGGCCCTCGGGACTTTTCCCCTTTCAAGGGACGCATTACGTTTTTCTCACTACCAAGAAGTTAATTCTTATTTAATTATTAATATTTATAAACGGGGTTGCGCGCTCTATTGGCGGTCTATCCTATTCAATTTACCACCATTTTTAGGCCTATTTCGTTGGGCCACTCCGTTCTGTTACACACCCCGTCTTTGCCTCCCCCTGCCGTCCACCTGACCAAAGAGGGCCCTTGGGGCTCCGCCCCTTTCCAAGGGGGCCCTCGGGTTCCGCCCCTTTCCAAGAGGTCCCCCGGGACTCCGACCCTCTCCAAGGGGACCCTCGGGGTCTGCCCCTCTCCGGGGGCCCTCGGGTCTCCGCCTCTCTCCAAGGGGGCCCTCGGGGATATGTCTTTCTCCAAGGAGGACCTTGGGGTTTCGCCCCTCTTTAAGGGGGCCCTCGGGGCTTTTCCCCTCTCTAAGGGGGCCCTCGGGACTTTTCCCCTTTCAAGGGGGCCCTCGGGGATCTGTCTTTCTCCAAGGGGGGCCGCGGAGCTCGGCCCCTCTGCAAGGGGGCCCTCGGGGATCTGTATTTCTCAAAGGGGGACCTCGGGGTTCCGCCCCTCTCCAAGGAAGCCCTTGAGGATCCGCCCCTTTCCAAGGAGACCTGGGTCTTCTCCCCTCTCCAAGGGGGCCCTCGGGAATCCACCCCTCTCTCAGGGGGCTTTAGAGGCTCCGCCCCTTTTCAAGGGGGCCCTCGGGGCTCCGCCCCTTTCCAAGAGGGTTTTCGGAGCTCCGCCCCTCTCCAAGGGGGCTCCCGGGGCTCCCCTCTTTCTTAAGAAAACGAATGATGGTTATACTTTGAAAAAACCCAACATTTTTACTAAAGAAGAGTTGGAAAGGTTTCTCATTTCTTAATACTAGTAAATATGTGTATAAACGTCCATCTGCGGAAAGTGACCTTCTACGGAAATAGTACATTGTGTATCTAGGACGAAAAGCGTAACATTCCCAGACGACTGTGAATATTGTTGGGCGAGGCAAATGCCGAGCCTAACAACACAGGAGTCTGGGAATGTTGCTTTTTGTCCAAGATACACATACTATTTTAATATGAGTCATTAAAAAAATTAGGAAATAGTACTCGTATATTCCCTGCCTAGGCCGGGAATATTATTCCTGTACAGTTTTATTGTAAATTACCTAGTAACGGCTGATGTAATGGAATGTTTGACTTTGCTCAACAACATTTTGTCAATAATGTGACAGTTCTAGTACGATTGGCGGAAAATAGTTATTTCTGTCTTTAGATACGGTTCCTTTGTATTGATTTTATCTTTTGCTAAGGTAGCTGTGTATTAGACTTTCCATTATTTTCCATTTTTTAACAATGTAATATAACTTTACCCATTTGGTAGTGAGAAAATAAACTTGATCGCTGGAGCCTTTGAAATATATGACTCCCGTCTACATTGCACTTCATAAAACTACATCTGAACTACAATTAACTGTAAGTATTATTAGTTTTTCTTCTTCCTCTTTTTATAGCCCTCTTAACCCTTAGGCCAGGTAGGTGGCTAGCCTTGCCCGTCGAAACTGAGGAAGAGTTCCCTTGTTAGGGGTTAACGACTACCGCAGGTGTTAGCGTGGTAGCCGGGAAGCGTACGATTTTTTAAACTCTGGAGTCGCCAGGAATCGAACCCGGGCCGGCCGCCTGAGAGGCGAGCATTTGCTCGCGATCTCCCTGTATAATTTTGGCTCATCGGTATACATGATGTTATGAAAATGAGTGCAAATACAGGGTGTTATGGAAATTAGTGCAAATATTTTAACCAGTGATAGACCTCACCAAAAGGAACAACTTTTCTATTGATCGTTTTTCAATTAACCGCATATTTTTTCAATCGAAGCTGCGTGGCGCAGACGCGTAAGCGCCAGGCTTGCATTAAGCAAGTCCTCGGTTCGAATCCCGCTGGGGTCGGAATTTTTCCGTATCCTTGGCGATTAGAATCGGGCTCAGTGAAACCATTCACAGTTGGGCACCAAATTAACTGTGGTCTACTCAGAACCGCAGACCTAAGAGATAGAGTAACAAGGTCAACACATTACCACGACACACAACTCACACAATGGTTGCTGCCGAAGCACCAAAGGCGCGCTCCAACTCTGTATCCCGAATCCGGGGCAAATTGAGCATTGTACCGCCAGATGTCAGCGCATAAAGCAACAGCCTCTACACCGCAAGGTAAATGAGGTTACAGATAATACATATATACATTTATCTCCCCCAAAGTGACGAGCCGCATGGTAAGCAATTCTAAGTTAAAGGTGAACGACACAAGCATATGAAAACTGCAAAGTTCTTGCACCAAAAACATGCGGTCAATAACTTACCTAGGTATCTCAATTGATAAAGTACGTTGGTGACCAGATGTGAACTAAAGGTTTTATCAGTACCTATGCAGTTTTTGTTGGTTTGCATATCAAAGAAATGTTTTTTCCGCCGACCTACCTATAAAATGTGATTTTATGGACGCATTTAAGTACGAAAACTGTCACTTTTTTGGACACCATTAACTTTTCGTCCGCAAACACTTTTCGTCCGCAAACGCTTTTCGTCCGCAAATGCTTTTGAAACAATAAAGAAGCCGACCTGCGATTAATTAATAAAATTAAGCGATGGTAGTAAAAATCGCAGATCAACCCCCCTACCGTTTATACACCACGGCAGCTCTGAAAATTCTTTCTTTACTCACCGCGATGGCCGAACTAGCTCAAATATCGGCAGCCTTAGATCGTAGGTTCAAATCATCAGCTATGTACCCTGGAATGTCTTCAAAAAAAGGAAAGGAAATGGAAATGGGCGCCAGAAATCAACAGATTTCGAATAATAAGAAGAAAAATAAGTTGCAAGTGACTAGCGTTTAATTAATAATCAATAGAAAGTTTTGAAATGTCAGTAGTAAATAATCAGAATAATTAAAATGTAAATAATGTAATAACAAAATTGTGTATCTTAACTGAAGGTTGCGACACGTTCAAAATCAAGAACCCCTTTCGGGTTATTTTAATAACTCTACCAAAAAAACATTCGTGGGATAAGCTTATCACAGTCACTCAATAAATCCTTCTGTTAGGCTATTGAAAATAAAAAAGCGTGACTGTACCTTTTACAGAGGGTCAATACATCAAAATAGCAAATTTAAATACTGGGCATAATTAGATATAAGCATAAAAATTTAAATGTAAAAAGCAAGAGCATGTATGAAATTGAATGTTACATGTAAATAATGGCAAAATGTATTAATTTAAATTTCAAATCATTACGGGTTTAAAATGTTTAAATGGAAAAACCAGGTATCAAAGACAAGTTGATATATAATTCCGGAATAGCACAACTAACCTCGCTTCTCCAACGCTTATAAACGGCAAACAGGCAAATGCCGGCTGGGGATTGCTACACCCTTCGGTTCAAAATAAGCGGGGCGAGAACTGCTACCATATCGTTGAAATCGACGTGGAAGCGCCGAAAATTGCTGCAGAAGCATCCTCAAAAAGGCCGCAAATACGCCGAACCCAGCAGGTGTCGAAAGTGCGATAAGGTTAGCGACTTGGCCTCCGAGATAAACTCGTTGTTGAAACTGATAATTAAGAGCTAAGAAAAATATAATTACTATGGGGATAATAAGACAGAAAAGCGCAATCGTACCTGATCATAATCAGCCCTTAGAAACACACTGCTCATTGAAATTGGTTGAGCGCACGTAATTTGACTTGAACAAAATCAAACCTCGGCCGCGCGAAATGCGCCGCCTGAGGCGAGAAGAATAAGTGCCTCGGACGAAAATTTCGAGCCCACAGGAAAACTCGGACTCTGATAAGAGATAGCGCAGGTCGAGAGGGCATCGTGCAAACGATAGGAACTTGATCCAGGTATAAAATACGCTGCTTTGGAAAATAGAAGAATTTGAAATGCAAAAGGATTTATAATTCAACTAAAAATATACAGGTTAAGCATGAAATAATCGGATAAATGGCGAAACAATTAGGCTAAGCCAAAAAATTGTTTCACTTTTCGTCCGCAAACAGTTTAAAGCCGCACTTTACAGCCGCTAACGCTTTTCGTCCGCAAACACTTTTCGTCCGCAAATGCTTTTCGTCCGCAAACGCTTTTTGTCGGCAAACGTTTTTCGTCCTCAACAATTCTTATAATTCGGACCCCACTTTAATTTTTTTTC